>JACSZP010024886.1:0-13997 GCA_016161895.1 Pinna nobilis
AACCATGTGTGCAGACAAACAGACAGACAAACAGACAGACAAACAGACAGACAAACAGACAGACAGACAGACAGACAGACAGACAGACCAAAAACAATATGCCCCCCGATCTTCGATCACGGGGGCATAAAAATAGTTAGCCAGAAAATTAGCCAATTATAATTATTTTTTGCCAATTTCCCCCAAAATTAGTCAATGGATAAATTGGCTACCTACAGGGTGAGCCCTGTTGATGATTTTAATTTCATTTTAATTTCACCTTCTCATCTAAAAACTCACATGGCAAAAATTAAAAGATCGCAAAAATATTCAGGTAAACAGCTGTATGCTAATGGTGATTTAAAATTAAAATTCAGTATTTAAATTCTAGATACGGAGTTCAATTTTTAAAGTATCTTATATTCAAAATATGAATTTCAAAATGAGTTAACATTGAATTTCAAATTCAAGCATTAATAATAATGCTTAATAATGCTAAGCTGCATAGCATTATAATAATGCTGCATAATAATGAAATAATGCAAAACAAGCATATTTGTTGAAGTTTTAATTCAAGCGATTGGTTCTTTTCACGGATATGCCTATGAAGCGAAATTAACGCCGCATGTGAAAAGTTCCTGCTACACAGTCGAAGTGCCGAAAAACCTACCATAACGTAAAACTGTCTAAAGAGTGTAGGAAAAAAACTTATTTCTGCCTTCCCATCGGTCCGTGTAGTCTCTCTAAGATGACGTATGGACCTGAATAAAGGGAGGTAACAAAAATGCGATTAGAAATACAAAACTCATTAGTCACAGCAAGTCACATGGCATCACACGAAACACTTACCATTAAGTAAAATTGTCGGAATAGTTTGAGTTTCAAGAGGCTTATGGCTGCTTTTCCATCAGTTTTTGATGCCTCTTGTAAGTGGCGAATTGACCTGGAAAAATGGACTACATAAATGTCAAAAGTTCCCCTTCTTAAAGCCCCCGCACAAGGAGAGGATTTTGCGTGCGCAATCGGCTCAGCACTTATCTCACAAGCTTTTTGCTTGCCCAACACTCCCGGCAGATGATGAGCAAAGCACTCTCAGCCAATCCGATTCCGTGTTTCACATGACCAAGTATTCCATAGGTCACATGACCAATTATCAAGAGACACATGACTATCTACATGATTATGTAAGCATTTGGCACAGTCCAGCCCACTGAGACTTTGAACTCAAGCAGCCGAAATTTCAAACATGACCAAACTCTCAAGTAAATTTGCCAGCAGACGATGAGAATCTGGCGCAGCGCAGTTGGTGCACAATGAATCCTCTCCGTGCGCGGGGGCCTTTAAGGACAAGATCATAGACATAAAAAGTTCAGGACTTGGTAATACATGCACATGTCAGATATGCTTCGCTTCGAATGTCATGTATATGTCTTTTCAAAGACACGGCATAACTCGTAGTATGTGGCACGACTTTTCTTCCCGACGAGAGGCGAAGACAATAATTAACAACATGTATGAGTTGGTACAATGTCTCCTGGACTTTTCTTCCACATTCACTTGAGATGATAACTAGCATGATAATTTTAAACCATTTAAAATTCTCACTGTTGTTTGTCAAGAGCTGGTGACAATAAAAGACATCATCCAAACTTGTGACAGTGTGACCTAGGCTTAAAGTGAGCTTGTCTATAAAGGCCACTATCCAGCAAAAGTTGTCAGAAGACAACAAAGCTCAATGTAGGATATAAGAAAATATGGTTAACATTTTCTAAAAGTAGATCAAAATCCAAGGTCAAGGCCATTAGGTCTAAGGTCATAGCCTTAAATGAAAGCCTTTATCATGAGAAATCCATGGTGAAATATCAAAGGCCTATCTTTTCTGCTTCAAAAACTATTGGCCAGGTTTAAGTTGTGTCTACAGACACCGTGGCCAACGACATTGACAACAATAACAGGTAAATGTATTAGCTCTACAAATTTTTTGTCAGTACAAACTAAAAAGGGATGTACAGTAGAGTCGGTCTATAACAAATCAGCTAAAAGCAAATTCAGTGCGATGACAAGGAGGAATAAAATCTTCAAAAAGAATTACTATTTTATCTATATCTGTAGCAAATCCTGATACTTTAAATAAAGGATGCCTATAACGAAGTCAAAATGCAATCCCTTCATATCACCATGGTTACACTACATGACCTATATCTTACAACACAACTGGGAACAGAATAGTGCCACAACAGAGGACCAAGAATTCAATACTCATGGTGGCACCATATGTCTTACTACTAGAGCTGCAACAAGTCAGGAACTTTCGATTTCATTAAATTTTGATTTTAATGTCTCCGTTCGAGTTTTTGCGATTGGAAATTCCATAAATATCTGATTTTTCCTTGCATTTGTTAATGACATGATATAAAAATCTTATCTTGACCTCAATTTTAATCACTCAGGAGAAAATTGCAAGAAATATAAAGGTGAAAGGCACAGTTTGTTGTTTACACATATTAAAGTATTCAAAGTAAAATGGTAAAATAGGCAAATAATAAGACTTTTTTGAAGTCGATTCGATGATTCTGACTGTGTAACTCGCAATTTCGAGTTTGGGATAAGAATCACAATTTTGGTTTTCGGGGCGAGTCGTTGCAGCTCTACTTACTACACTGCTGAGAACAAGATGGCACCACATCAGAGCGAATTTAAAATGATTAAGATTTCCTACAGTACCACATTCATACAACAACACCTTGTGATGTACATACTGCAGAGAACTGGATGGCACCACTGTGGGATTCAATCCACAACTATAAAGTTTTCCTGTCATACCATACACTCTAGTGGTACTTTACTCTCACAAGAGGCAGATATGTTACCATCAAACAAGGAACTGAATAGCTGACAACACTTGAAACACAAACAGTACTATGGGGTCAAAATATCCCCTGCAGAAATCTTTCTCTCAACATTCAGCTTTTCAGAACCTCTAAACCACACAAATATCACAAAACCTGTATAATTTGAGCATTTAGATAAACTTTCTTATCTCAAAATTCTAACAGACAACAGGGCCAGCTCAGAAACGAAAACAGACTAAATTAGCAGAGCAGTACTAATTTTAGGTCATGTAGCCCTGCAATGGAGGGCAAAAATGAGTAGCACCACTTACTACACAACTGGGAATAGTACAGCACCACATGACTTACCACACAACCGGGAATAACAGTACAGCAATACAGTGGCACCACAAGACTTACCACACGACAGGAAACAGTATAGCACCACAGCACAGCAGATCCACAAATATAAAAATTTCCTGCCACACTATGTACTCTGACTGTCCCTCCTCGCTCTCCTCCACAATGATGTAGGCTATGTTGTCCAGTATCTGAAAGTGTAATGTTACATTTATCTAAATTTTCTTTTACGAAAGACAAATTTATGGGAGCTTTTTTTTACTACGGATCTCTAGATCAAAATCCATCGTAGTTGTATTTCAGTGAATTCTAATTATCTTTTATCTAGTTCACTTTATGGAGAATTACATCTTGTGATGAAATTCAATTTTCATTTTTATCCAAAGTCAGTTACATTTTTTTTAATAAAGTTAAGATAGAATCAAGAATCTCAACACATTCATAAGTTGAAGTCCCGATGTCTTGCACTTTTTCAAACGGTTTCTTGCTCTTTTACTTATCAAAGTTTTACCTGTACATGTTTATTTATCACCTATTCTCACCTGTAACGGTATGACAATTAGGAACAGCTTCTTTTCTTTGTCGGACAAGACATGTTTGACAAACGCCCATCCAGCTCCGATCAAGATGATTGTCACAAATAGGAGTGCCCCTCTGGACCTGACAAGTATCATTACATAAATGGCTAATGAAGATATAAAATAAAAGATGTTGAGTATTGTAATCCCTATTAGAGTCAACTCAATTTTAGTATTTGTTATGGCTCTATGCTAATATCAATCTAAATCAAAGTCCTATTGTAATGCCTATGCTTGGCACTTATGCCAATGATGAGGGAGGGTGTTCTTTCATATGCTGACACCTACTGCAAGACAGGACCTTGTTTTCACTGCCTCATTGGAAGTACTTAATTCTTGCATTTATCACACTGCTACGTATTAGATCTTACTTTTGTATCCTTAGTGGGTCAATGATTCCTGAGAAGGTCAATGACTCCTAAGAAGGTCAATGATTCCAGAGAAGGTCAATGATTCCTAAAGTCAATGATTCCTGAGAAGGTCAATGATTCCTGAGAAGGTCAATGATTCCTGAGGTCAATGATTCCTAAGGTCAATGATTCCTGAGCAGGTCAATGATTCCTGAGAAAGTCAATGATTCCTGAGAAGGTCAATGATTCCTGAGAAGTCAATGATTCCTGAAAAGGTCAATGATTCCTAAGAAGGTCAATGACTCCTAAGAAGATCAATGATTCCTAAGAGGGTAAATGATTCCTAAGGAGATCAATGATTCCTAAGAGGGTAAATGATTCCTAAGGAGGTCAATGATTCCTATGGAGATCAATGATTCCTAAGAGGGTAAATGATTCCTAAGGAGGTCAATGATTCCTAAGAAGGTCAATGATTGTGTCAAAATTTATTTTCCTAACCTTGACATCTTGATGAAATTCGATAATTTGACCTTGACCTGTGTTCATTTTGATAACTAAAAGTGATCTGACTAGTTTTCCTTTTTTTCTGTAATAATTACAGAATACTCATCGCTATCTATGACTGTTTCAATTTTACAGAAGTAAACGACTGCTATGTGTAAAATCAAATATCTGAAAATATGAAATTTTGCATGGTCCTCTTAAACTTGAAAGTGAATTATCTTGAATACAGTGGAGTTGGTCTATTACAAAGTCAGAGGGGTTGACTTTTGACTTTGTTATAGGCATCCTTCGTTTTAAGCATCAGAATTTACTACATAGAGATAAATAGTAATTCTTTTTGGGGATTCTATTCCTCTTCGTTATAGCACTGAATTTGCTTTAAGCCAATTTGTTATAGACCGACTCTACTGTATTTCAATTTATTACCTCAAAATTTCAAGTACATGTCCCAAAATTTTGACATATTATCTCAAGTTTTCAAGTTATTATCTCTAAATTTTCGGATCATTTTTTGTAATTCATGGCAACAATATTCCTACTGCTTTTCTGATTAAAAGCATCAAATAATAATAAAATAAAAAAAATAATTTTCATTAATATCAATATAATGAACGTGACTTACAAGTAGACAATGTAGTAGAGCACTGCCCATGCCTCTTCATGGATACCCTCGATGGCAATGAAATGCATGTTGACCTGAAAAATTCAAGAGGGTAATTCTGTTACGGACATAATAAATTTGACTGATACGCTTAATCAATCATGGTTCATTACAAACAATTATTGATTATTAAAATCATGAGGATAATCAAGTCAAGGTTCAATGTCAAGGTAACGGGGCCATGAGCATTACTGTGCTAATGATTGGTTGGTAGTGTTGTTGTTTAACGTCCCACTCAAGAATATTTCACTTATATGGAGATCTCACCGTGTGCAGGGGAAGGGCAACAATTTCTGCCTATGCTCGGCACTAATGGGCGCAGAGCAGGGAGGGTTCTTTAACGTGCCAACAAACACTGTGACACAAGACCTCGATTTTTATTGTCTTATCCAAAAGACAGGGACAGCCAACTGTACTGTGGCTTGGGCTCAAACCCCAGACCCTACAATTCAAAGTCGAACATGCTAACCACTAGGCCATGGCGACCCACTATTTTAATGAAAATCTTGTTTTGTCAATGAAATTAATGATGATATTACCCAGACACCTCAATTCATTTTTGTTCTTAAGACTGACCTTGAATATGTTCATTATGTTCAGGCTTACATTGTAAAATGTTTCTATTACAACAACAAAAGACAGTATCTGAAGGAAGACTACCTTTGTTATTGTTGTTGTATTGTTGTTTAACGTCCCACTCAAGAATACTTCACTCATATGGAGACGTCACCATGTGCCAGTGAAGGGCAACAAATTTTGCCAATTCTCAGAACCTACTGTGACACGAGACCTGGGTTTTGTACCGTCTCATCCCAAAGACAGGGACGTCCAACTGCGGAGTGGCGCTGCGCGGATTTGAACCCCGAACCCTTCAATTCGAAGCCAAAACACCCTAACTACTCGGCCACGGAGGCCCTGCTACTTTGTTCACAAAACTATTTTAGGAAATTCCATTCAATGGACAGCGATTCATTTCAATGTTACTTGCATCTGAAAGATGCTGAAGATGAGAAGCTTTTTTTGCTTTTCTTTCTGTCAGGGGATGGGCGTATTGGGTAGGAATTGGGCAATATTGGTCAGGGATCACATACCACGACACACACATTGATACTCACAGCATGGAATAGACAGGCCAGACTTTTGACCATTATGACGGCCAGCATCAGATAGTGGATCTTGTACACATCTTCCCTGAAATTCAACAAAATTTTCAATTTTTTTTTTTTTTTCACACAAAATACTTCTTGCAATCCAGAGACATAGAGTAATAACAAAAATTACCATCATCAGTTTTTTTCTTAATAGTGACATAAAAGTTTTCTTAAAATGTTTAAAAGCAGAAAATATAAGGTGCTACATGTATAGGTGGCATCTGGAACTGTTAGTTGGTTGTATAACTGTTTAAAATCCCACTCAATAAAATCTTTCACTTATATGGAGTTAGTTGTAACCCTGTGTCGGTAAAAGGCAACAAATTTTGCCTGTGCGTGGAACTTGTGGCCGTAGAGCAGGGAGGGTTCTTTAATGCGCCAACACCTACTGTGACACATGGGACCTTGGGTTGTACTGTCTCATCATAAAGACAGGGACTACCAACCAGGACTTGGGCTCGAACCCCGGACCTCAAGATCTGAAGTCAAACATTCTAACCACTAGGCCACGGTGGCCCTGGCATCCGGAACTGTTTTCTGTCTTACCATCAGTAAATGCATGTACCTGATATGTGCACATTGGGTCATCCTAGCTATCATGGGTAACAAATCAAATTCTAAACTTATTAACCCCTGAAATCTAATAGACTGTTCCTAAAATCAATAGTTTAGGCAAACCCAAATATGTCTTAAGGGGTGAATGAGCTAATATTAGTTTGGGAAGCATAGAATCTTGGTCACATACGGCAGGTACTGTAGATCCAGAAATTTTTGCGGAACCTTATTTTGGCAAATCGTGTATTCGCGACACTATATTTTCGTGCGTGTTCATATTTAGTATAGTAAGCTATGTTGTATATTATGTGTTCATATCAGGATAGTATATTGAGTGAGAACTTTAGTTTTTGCAAGTAAGCACTCTCGCGTAATTACGCAAAAATAAAATTCTCACAAATAAAACTGGATTAACAGTAGTCCTTTGATTCAGGGAGTCGCTAAGGCAGATTAGACCTTTTTTTGCCACTTCAGACTTTAGACAAGTGATTTTGTGTTAGAGCCTTTTATGACAGACAAACTGAAAATTTCTTTGATGTTAAGTCTTGAATGGCAGCTTTCAACTCTTCATCAAAGGACAGACAAACAAAAGTGCAGATATTTTCATACATACTTCGCTTTCCGTATTACCCCAATCCAGAACAATCCAACAATGAAGTACACCACAGACATCGAAAAGAAAAAGATCGGGATCGGGATCTCTCCAGCTGACAGGTAGTTCCCCTCGTTGCTCTCGGTGATATCGATCTGAAATACAAGTAACAGCAGAAGATTATTGGATGCTAATTTGTTCTGTGTTTTTTTTTTTTTTTGGTGTTTTTTTTTTTCCTTTTTGCCAAATTGTGGCATGTTAACCACTAGGCGTTGAGAGGATGAATACTTCATGGATTAGACAGCCTTTATTTAACAAATCAAACAAGCAGTTAATACATCATGTATTACAACTGTGTTTAGATACACTTTATTCTTCCTCTCTCTCCCATAAAATAATGAACCTGAGGTGAAAGGTCATGTGCCATTTACATTTCATAGTCAGTCATAGAGCCATGTAGAGTGCTCTCCCCTGAATCTTGCGGTTCAGGGTTCGATACTTAGCAAGGCATGTGTTCTAGTGTTTGTGGCTTAGCTGTGCAAGGGTTCCAGGGTACAAGCTTCGGTAGGGAATGACTGATATACCCTGGCCTTCACATGCTACAGTAAAAAAAAAAAGGTCCATACAGTACGAAGTGTTGTTGTTGTATTGTTGCTTAATGTCCAACTCAAGAATATTTCACTTATATGGTGACATAACTGTATGCCAGTGAAGGGTGACAAATTTTGTTCATGCTTGGAACTTATGGCTGTAGAGCAGGGAGGGTTCTTTAACATGCCAACACCTTCTTGGGACACAGGGCCTTGGCTTTAACAGTCTCATCCAATGGACAGGGACTACAAACCATACCGTGGCTTGGACTTCAACCGCGATCTTCTTGATTGAAAGTCAAAACCACTAGGCTACAGCAGCCCTACCACACTCAGTGTTGGCATGTTAAAAATCCTTCAACAATCAATAGAGCTGCAACGTCCGCCCCGAAAACCAAAAATCGTGATTCTTACCTCCAACCCGAATCTCAAGTTCCACAGTCAGAATCATCGAATCGACTTCAAAAAAGTCTATTATTTTACTATTTTACCCTTGTACTTTGAATACTTTCATATGTGTAAACAACAAACAGTGCCATTCACCTTTATATTTATTGCGCTTTTCTCCTGAGTGATTAAAATTGAGGTCGAGATAAGATTTTTACATCATGTCATTAACAAATGCAAGGAAAACTCGGATATTTATAGACAATCTATAATAAAACACTCAAATCGAAAAAAAATTGTATCAAGATATTAAAATAGAAATTAAACCGAATCGGAGAGTTTCTGACTCATTGCAGCTCTAATAACCAATGGTTCATGTGCTGAGCATAGGACAACCCTATAAGCCTTATACTGGCATTCAGTGACACCTCCATATGAGTGAAAGATTCTGATGTGGGACTTTAAACAGCAGAACAAAAGGACAAAAAGACATACCTTCAGATGAATCTCCGAGTCCTTGTTCTTTTCGAAATTGAGACAGTTGTGAAAATAGAGATTGTATAATCCCTCTTGTTCATCCTCCATGATCTTAATCTCAAACTGCAAAAAAAAAAAAAAAAAGATAAAAGAGGAATCATCAATTCTGAAGCTCATTTTGGCACAAAACGATGTAATAGTATCTAACAAGAGATATTGACACTCGCCATCATTAGATCTGTGATAGACCTATGACAGACTGTCCTTTTTCCTTCTTACTTTAAGTTCTCTATATGCCCTCAATAAATGAGCACTTTGCTTCAATTTCAAACTCCTTGGAGCTCCAATTTTTTTTTAATCAGCTCCAAAATATGGCATGCTAAACAAGACAAGAAACAAGATTTCAGGAAGATCGCTACAGTACTTTCTTAGAAATGTGATAATGAAATTGACGCCAACACTTATGGGGGACCACGATGAGTACTTGAGCCATTCAAAGTTTCATCAAAATCCATCTAACACAAACCGATTGAAAAAGGACGGCGTGCCATGACTATAGCTTAAGTGAGCGTAAGAACAATTGGACATGATCAACTTAAGTTCCAACATGGCTTGAATCAGAGGTGTTGTAACAGAGTGGTTACAACATCACTATATACAGGCATCTCGTGCTTCTGTAAATCCAGTTTTATTTGCGAGAGTTTTATTTTCATGTAATTACGCGAGAGCACTTACTCGCGAAAATAAAATTCTCACTCAATATACTGACTTGAAATTAACATGCTCCGTACAACATAAACTATTTAACATAACATGTACATGCGCGAAAATATAATGTAGCGAATAAAGGCATTACTACCGATTCCCTAAAATAAAGTTCCGCGAAATTTTCTGGATTTACAGTATGACAGGCACATTTGGATCCTGTAGACTTGTCATTATATTAACCCTTTCACCACTGCAGACTAAAATGGACTGGTCCAACAAAAAATTTTGTTTTGTTTGTTGTTGTTTTTTTTTTTTTTTTTTTTTTTTTTTGCTTTACGCCACACTTGACAATCTTCCAGTCATATGGTGGCAGCCAGTTTTTATTGGTGGAGGAGAGAGCACGGTTACAGATGTACCCCGGAAGAGATCACCAGCCATCCGCAAGTTAACTGGCAAACTTTCTCACATAATCAGTTAAGGTTCCAGTAAGGCTAGAACCCGCGCTGACAAGAGATGAGAGACTGAGAGGTTTAAAGTGCAATGCTCTAAACATTCAGCCACGGAAGCCCCTCCTGCAAAAAAGAAAAGACACAAAAATACAGATTCTTAAAAGGACCACTGTTGGATTAAGCACTTAATAATTTCATTAATTTAATGGTTATCTTCACCATTATACTTTTATACAGCGCCATCTGAATTTTCATGAAAATTTTATAATTACATAAGTTTTGTAGCTGCCATTCGCTGCCGTATACATAGGCAGTGGCTCAATGTTGTGGTTCTCCACAGGAGCTTTGGTAGTGAGTGGTTCTGAGGCATTAACAAATTTTGGTGGGGGTGGTCGTTCCACAGCTCTCTTCTTACGATTCGTCTTTTGGTTTGATTTGGGTTTTGGATCTTTGAACGGTTCCGATTTGAGCTTCTGCATCAAACTGTTATCGCTGACGCCTTTCACTGACTTGTACGTCCCATGAGATCCTCCGTGATTTCCTTCTGTTGCTGAGATGTCCAAACCTTTTAAATCTTTACCTCTCTTTTCTAAAGTTATCCTGAGAAAATTACAAGAATTCAATTCAATTGCGTTTTATTTCCGGTCTTTATGCCACTGTCAGAATTATATTAGTTACTTACTGAACCCTAGTCTAACCTGCCGTAGGGAGCCACTGAATAAAAGAACTATCTGTCTTATGTGACCTTAACGTAGGGTTCCCATAACGGCTTTTTCCTATTTTAATCAACAGAATTAATCCTTTTACAGACAAAACAAAATACCATATCACCAGCATTTTCTGCGGTACAAAATTTTTGCAATTAAAAATTTTGTGCAGTCAAAGGTCATATTTTTTATTTTGGGATTTCAAATTTTGAGAATTATTGATCCTCTATACACTCGCCTTTAAGTCAAGGAGAAAATCATGGCCTATATAATCTGATTTTATCTTGATCTGCCCTTAAATCGGTGTCAAAACAATGAATCACATCACTGGTGTCAAATGTGAGTGGTGTATACAGATCTAACTGAAATTGAAAACTGACCACTTCAGGTCATGTTTGTATGATGTTGTCACAATTGTGTACACATAGACAAAATACCGCTCTATAGTTCTTTAGGTAGAATAATTCATCTATCATTGATAAACGATTCGCTCTGTCCCTAATAGCAGTAGATGCGATGTTTGTGAGGTATAAACAGAAGGATACCTATAACGAAGTCAAAATTCAATCCTGTTTGACTTTGACAGAGACCAACTCCACTGTAAACAGTTGAGCCTTATTTATCTGGACGCCAATAATCCAGAGGCTTCACCTATCCGATAACATTTCCCGGGACCAGAATTTTGCGTTTGTACTTTTCATCATAGAGGTGCTGTTTCAGTAACCCTGATGCCTCATTTATCCAGATGATTTGTTCGGGGACAAAGGCGTCTAGATTAACGAGGCTCCACAGTATATATCAGCAAGAAAAGGGTCCTGTAGCCTCGCATCATTGAAAACTGAATCTTAAATGTTATGACAAGTATTTTAGACACTCACACTTTATTTTTCAAGTCCATCCTGAAGAAAACGATGGACACAGACGTATCTTTCATGGTGTCCGGAGATAAACCGTGTAATATACACTTCTTATTCTGACTGTCCTCCTGAAACATAAACAAACCAAAATTGAATAACTCTTTGGATTTAGCATGGGACCTCACTATCAAGACCAGTCGGCCACGCAAGTGACAGGCTAAAACTGGTCTGATTAGTGACGTAGACCTCTAAGTGAGGTTGATTTAGCATTGAAGAGAGATAGACAGACTGGATTTTGATTATCTTTACTGAGGTGGTCTCGTAAGTGGGTTGGTCTTTCAAAATATCACAAGTTCACTCTTCTCTAACTGCTGCATCACGCCCCCTTTTCATGATGCCACGCCCCTTTTTTATGACTGACAGATGGGACATCATTCTTCCTACCTTACTTTCAATAGGAGACATTGCAAGTTCAGTATACGGGTTCAATCAATTGGACAATGCTCATCAGTGATGTTTTCCTTTATCCTCGTCTAAATACACCTTCGGCCTTTTACAAAAAGTCTTACTATAAAAATCCCCCGTAAGTCATAAGTGCATGGAATTTCAAATTATTGATTATATGACAAATTGTATTTTTTAATTCAACCTATACAGTCACAATTGCATTAATTATATTTTTCATAAGAATCAAATTTCATAGCAATTGGTCAATTTTATCAGAAATTGTGATAGACAGAAAAATTGCTCACTTGGGTTTTACTAATATTTCAAATTGTAAGATTTAAAGATTGTAAGATTGAATGGGACCCTTGTATTTTAGACCACCTAACCATCTATGGTCTCTATACTGATAGTCCAGGGGTGTGGAAATAGCGTGTCCAACTTGCCCGACCCGTTTCATTGGGCACCTGCACAAGTTAATTTTTGCTTTTTTGTTGTCCACCGACAAGAAGTACTCTAAAGCGGTCAGAACTTGTTATAAAATCGGCAAGTTAAGTTATGTTCTGGGCAAGTCGATTTTTCATATGTACATGTCCAAGGGTAAGTGTCCAATACAAAATATTTCCATACCCCTGGATACATTTACAGACATTCTTGAAACACTCTGTATAATAATTTATTTTTGGAAATGGCTGAACTTTGCTAAAAGAAAGAAGGATTTGTATAATGAAAGTAGATTTATGTTGTTCTAAAAATAGATTTAGATTGTTCTATTAACAAAAATCTAGAAACAATATACTTACAAGGTATGAAGAAATTCCACTACTTCCACTTTTGTCCAGGGTAAAGCCAAACTGAAAGTAAAAAGAAGTAGAAGGGAAACAGTGATTCAAATGTACCTCTAAATATTAGATCAAATGAAGGGGCTGCATATAATACATGGGTGCACAGATTACATGAAGGCTTCTGTTGCCAAATGGTTAGATCAGTGCACTTTAAACCATTCAATTTCTCACTTCTCGTTAGGGCGAGTTTGAGCCTTACGGGAACCTAAGTTGATTATATGAGAAAGTTTGCCTTTTACTTTTAGAGGGCCATTGGTCTCTTCTTAGGTACATTTGAAACCGAGTTCTCTCCTCCACCAATAAAAACTGGACACCACCATATGACAGAAAGATTGTCGAGTGTAGCGTAAACATAAACAAACAGATTTGTTGTTGTTGATTGTATTGTTGTTTAACGTCCCACTCAAGAATATTTCACCTATATGGAAACGTCATCGTGTGCCAGTGAAGAGTGACAAATTGTGCACATGCTCGGCACTTATAGCCGTGGAGAAGGGAAGGATCTTTAATGGGCCAACACCTACTGTGGCACGGGACCTTGGTTTTTACTGTCTCATCTTGAAGACAGGGAAAGCCAACCGTACCTCTGCTTGGGCAAGAACCCCGGACCCTTTGATTCGAAGTCAAACAGGCCAACCACTAGGCCATGATGGTGCCCTACAAACAAACAGATAACATGGGTTTTGTGATAAACATACCATCCCTGTAAGTTTATCCAACTCGGTCTCCGGCTTCACACCATAGTTGAAGAGTGAGATGTTGACTTGCAGGTAGCCATTCTTTAGAAAACCAAAGGTACTAAGTTGAATTTCTTTTCGTTTGTCATGCTGAAAATAACAAGAATAATTATTATATTGATCAGAGTTCTGTCCTCTTTCAAAAGTGCTGGGGAACCTAACAAAAATCAGAGACAAATGAGATTTTGTGTGTCGTAAGGGCAAGACTGGAAAGAGGTCTGGGAACGCACCCTAA
>JACSZP010024887.1:352-18389 GCA_016161895.1 Pinna nobilis
ACCTGTGACCTATACAGCATTCGGTTGTTCTTTGTATCTCGATTTATATTTTATTAATAAATCTTCATGCTACGTGCGTGGCAAGAGGCAACTCCCAAAGAGTGTTGTGTTTAGTTGATAAATATTTTATTGTCGTTTGAGCAGAGCGAATTAGACAATAAAATGTGACACATGTGATCTCGACCAGACTGTTGTCTCACCTTTTTCAGTGCTCTCCTCCCGACTGCCTCTCGTTCAAAACTTTAAATTAAATCTCCCGGTTAAAGAAAATTGCAACACGAAAGATAATGATTCAGATTTTATTACTAACTTGTGCGGTCCTTGCTTTTGGTATGAGACAGTAAGACCAAATACCCCCTGTCAAACTACGTTGCGGCACAAAACATAGCTCATGAGTGAAAGGTCATAAGAGTCGGTATAAGTCAAATGTATAGCCCTTCACCTGTGTATGCTGATGTCTCAGACGTGATTTGTTGTTGTTGCGTTGTTGTTTAACGTCCCACTCAAGAATATTTCACTCATATGGAGACGTCACCGTGTGCAGGTGAAGGGCGGTAAATTTTGCCTGTGTTCGGCACTGATAGCCGTAGAGCAGGGAGGGTTCTTTAACGTGCAAACACCTACTGTGACACGGGACCTCGGTTTTTAAAAACAGTGACGGCCAACCGCGGAGTGGCGCTGCGGGAATCGAACCCCGGACCCTTCGATTCGAAGTCGAACACGCTAACCACTCGGCCACGGAGGCCCCTCAGACGTGATTTAGATCCTTCAGTGGAGTGCGACGTTAGATATCGCATCGCTCATCAGTCTTCATGCCTGTGATTTGTTTGAATCTAACTTAACAGTCTCTAGACATATGTATACGTTCACTTTAAGTGTAAACGTAAGAATAGGCACGCTCTTTATGATCTTAAGCAAGGAAAACGAAATTTCTGGGAGGAAATACACACAAATTGCACCTTTTCTATTTTTAGGGGGTGGGGTGGACAATGCATTTTAAAAAATATCTTTAGAAAAAAAAATTTAAAAAAACAACCTCGAGGTCTTCACCCCTCCCCAATTTGAAAAATATTGTAGATCCGCCTTTTGACCCTATTGTCATACGCCAGTTTACAAAAATGAAAAAAAAAGATGAACGGTTTCGCTACAGATTTATAGAATTACACGTACGCCTAGCTATTTTTCCGAATTTGAAAGCCATGACCAGTAGATAAAAAATTTAGTTAAATGATTTAATTGAATCTAAAATGAAAGCAAATTTACCGAAAACTCGATGTAGATTTAAAGTGTCAACTGAATAAATAACTGGATTAAAATTTACTGTGTGCGCGTAAAAAATTTAGCACCGTTTTGTTGAAATTCAACTAAACGACAGGTGCCAACAGAAAAATGTAATGAATTTGAATTATGCAGTGCATGTCCCTTGGGGTTACGTGTCAACGAAATCTTATGATTGAAAATGTCTCGTATCGCCAGCAAAATCCCGAAAAATACCGGCCCGTAATAATTGCTAGAGAGAGAGAGAGAGAGAGAGAGAGAGAGAGAGAGAGAGAGAGAGAGAGAGAAATCCAATATCGATTTTCTCGCGGCATTATAGCAGGTGCATGGTGGTGGACAATTTTATCAATGAAATCTTACCAACGCGCATGTCATGTATCGGCAGCAAAAGCCCGCGAAATGTTCATGAATGGCTTACAATCTACGCAGTTAGTCGGGGCGATCACGTGTCGCACATTTATTACATAAGAGTAAAAGTGTTTTCGTCTAAAAGAATGGATTTTGCAAATAAAAACGTCATTCCAATCACACCAATATTTTTATATTATTTTTCGTGATCGTTTGATTTATTCAGCATCTGCAAAACAAAACAAAAATAAATAAACAATTACGTTCGACTCACAACAGGCACGGGGTTAATCAGGGAACATTTTCAAAATCATATCATAACACGGACCGGCTCGTAATTAATCACTCTTTATGAGGTCAACATTGTGAAATTATGACCCGAGGCCGGACCCACGAGGTGACTAGACCTGACCGAGGCCTTTAGGTCTGGTCTCCGAGTAGGTCCGGCCGAGGGTAAACCTTCCTTTTCTTAACTCATGTACTCTGATATAGCAAAATAGGCCAAATAATTTTTCCTTCCCTCGAGTGGCTCGACTGACTCCAGCTTGGTCTCAACTGATTTAGCCTAAAAATGGTTAATTTTGTATTTGTTTTGCTTAGAATTTCAAAGACAATAAATATCTCTGTGTTTAGTAAATCACATACCAAGTAGTCTTTTCCAACACTCATTATTTTCCCTCTTGTTTCCGTTTCCTTGCAGTTTGTCGCTCGATATTCTCGTTCATCTCCATTCATTTGCCATATTTACATTAGACTTCGGATGACGTAGAACGCGATTTTTCATCTGACGTCATATGTGACCGTGACTGCAAAAATGGGGTCAGATGAGGTAAAATGCGAAATTGAGATTTATACATTTTCTGATAGCATACTATCATAAAAGTATGCATACACATTTTCAACATCATCGATAAAGCGGTTTTGTAGAAATCGCAGGTTGAATACAAACAAAATTCCATTCGAAAATCAAATCTTGCAATTTTAATGATAAAGTTTATAACATGCATCATATTTCATTCTACATGGATACAAAGGCAATAATTGAACATTTATCCTGCAAAATCATCATTTTATATCAGGATAATATATTGTATTAACACCATGAAAATTAAAGCAATTTTCCATCAGGGGAGATAACTTTATCTCTTGTTATATGATAAAAATCAATTCATTATACTAATGAAGTAAATAAGAAAAACTTGTTTGGATTTATTAAGAAAACCTCTCTCTGCTTCTTAATATGTTTATTTTCATGTAATTAATATTACTGATAGAATAAAATTAAGGATCAGTAATTAAGATAATCATGAAAAATGTAATGGAACATATGCATTGTAGTGCGTGAATAAAGGGATGGCGTTTTGGCAGGTTGTTAAATGGACTTGAATATATTTGCAGCTATGAAAACACCACGGTATTAGAAAAATGATAGTTACATGCTTTCCATGGAGTATGATTATATTTTAATAACATCATTTCAAGTTATTGTAAGATGAGGGGCTTCAAGCAAGGGAGGTAACTCATTTATAAACAACATACATGTACACTTGAATTATAATTTTCAAAACGTCATACAAAGTTCTGTATTCAAATATTAAAAACAAACAATTCATAGATTTCCTTCAAACACTACTCTCAGTTTATCGCAAAAGTAAACTTTTTCTTTTGCATGTGGTATTATTTTGTGCAGACAATTCAACATTGTGGTCAGTATCAATAATAACTTCTGATTTTGGCACATTAGGTTTGGGACATGTAAGATCTTTAGATCTCTCTGACAAACAATGTTCCCTAATCTTTTCAAACAGATACCATTGTCTTGATGGTGTAAGACCTGTAGGTAAGATTTCTTGTGGCATATCATTAATACCTGGAAGGCAGTCTTTCTGCTTGAGCAGGTTCACTGAAATGCTAGATGAATCACATAATTCTTTGCAAATAATTACACCTTGATTTGAAGAATCAATTATGAAATGATGAAACTTGTTCAAATTTTTCAGAGGCTTAAAATATAGCTTTAGGAAAGACTTCCAGTCTCTGAATATGACTGGTTTACATGGGTCCTTCACCAACTGAGGTATGTTATGTCCATTTCTTGATGAATTGGTGACTGTAGCAGCAATGTCCTCCAATGTGTCAGCATCACTTGCTCTCCAGCGCAACTTCCACACACCAAAATGCCAATCAGGATCAAACTTCGTGTGCCCAGCTATCATCATGGAGTACTGAATGACACTGTGAAAGCCTGAAAATTAAGAAAACAATACTAAACAAAGTTAAGTCAGGAAAATAAAGTGCAGTTATGTGTTTGATTAAAGTATATGCTGTCATTTGTGTAACAGTTTTGTCATAATTTTTCAACACTTTTGAACACCTAGTAAATCAGCATTATTGAATATTAATGCTTAAATTATTTTAATTATACACCCAGTAACAAAGTTTGGAAGGTCTGTCAGTCTGTAGATGCAATTTTGTACTGCATACTCCTCCCAAAATGTATGCTAGGATTTCAATGAAATATTGCACATATATGTTATAAAGATTATCTGTGTCTTCCATAAAATCAGAAAATTATGACAATTTGGATGACAGTTATGGCCCTTAGTTATTTTGTATACCGGTAATACCACATTACATTTGCATATATCCACAATTTTGTACTGCCTGTTCCTCCCTGAATTATGTATGGATTATTACTCCCATTTGATTATGTTCCTTACTTGCCTTTATATCTTTGCTCTTTTACTCAACCCCTTTACAGAATTTAGCATCCTCAATGGAAGTGAATGTGGGTAGGGGTGGGGGCGGTTACAACTCAGAAGCCCAAAGGCAACAGTTCTAGTATGAAAAATATGTTTTATTGCGGTAATACTCACCTATGATAACTCTCCAAAGAGCATACCATAACACAATGTTATTCTTGTTCTGGCCTGAGCGGTTATCAAAATGTATGTTGGCAACTTTCTCACCATGTCCATACTTGTCAAAGTAATGGTGTGTCATGCTAACCACTGAATTGGCTCCCTTTCCAACTCCATTTGATTCTGCTTCATCCACCAAGTAAAATACTTGCTCTCCTGTAGAAACAGTGATGTATATTGTTTTGTAAACTTAAGCAACACATTCTTTGAATTGTTAATTTCATATATTCTTGCGGTGACATACCTGAGTGGTCTTTCACGTGATGTGTTTAGATCAATATAATATTATTACTAATTTCATCATACAAAACCAGCTTCATTGTCACATGATCTATTGATATGAGGTAAATCTTTGTTATTTTAGAATACATAAGTACGTGTACCGGCAGTGGTTAGCGTGTTCGATTGCGAATTGGAAGATCCGGGTTCGAGATGCGTTAGCGCCACTCCGCGGTTGGCTGTCCCTGTCCTTCGGATGAGACAGGAAAAACCGAGGCCCTGTGTCACAGTAGGTGTTGGCACGTTAAAGAACCCTCCCTGCTCTACGGCCCGCAGTCCCGAGCATAGGCAAAATGTGTAGCCCTTCACCGGCACACGGTGATGTCTCCATATGATTATGAGTGAAATATTCTTGAGTGTAAGCCACAATACCATACCATACGTGTACCGGCATGTTAACTTGCTTTCAGTGACAGGTGAAGTAAATTTAACAGCACTAAGGTCTACCGGTAACACAAAATGGTTTTACATTTCAAAATCTGCAATCACAAAAAAAAATTAAAGCTATACCTGATCCCTCAGAGCAGATACCAAACACACTGCATTTTCGTGGAGTTTTAAAGAGGATTGGGCCTACTTGCTGTGCTTGGTGGCGGTAGTGTACTTGCTGTGAATAGTCCCAACTGTAGTGCGAAGTACAATCTAGAGATCTAGGAGTTTATTCGTTAACTCTTCTTTTTTCTCTGTCATTGCTCCCATTTCCGTAATTAATTTCTCCATTTCAGCTTTCTGTCGGCTGATACCCTCAGTCAGTGTTGCGATATCATTCTTTTGGTTTGCTACTACTCTGGAAATTTCTGATATTTCGTTGCTTTTGGAGTGAAATTCATCACATTTGTTTGATACGAAATTCACTGACTTCTCAAATTCAAGGTTTTTGTCTTCCGTTGCCTGGATACGGGTCTCCAATGTGTGTATGTGTATGTCCAATGTGTATATTTGTAACTCGATTGCATTAATAAATAGCAAATACATTTACATATATATTGCTATTCAAATTTCAAATACAATGACGGGCGGGCTGATTTGTAGCCTATTAATTGATTTATTATTTGCATAATTTTCAAAGTGGATTTTCCATTACAATTCAGAACGAATTAAAGGCTTTGATTTATAGGAAAAAATACCTTTAAAAGTCTTCAAAATAGCTAAAGTCAGATAGCAAAAGTGACGACTTTGTCAAATCTCCGTATTACTCGCATACGTATATCATTCCCATTACACGGGCTTGATTTTGTTTTAAATTAAATCCATATGAAACAACTGTAAGGTGTTAAAAACTATCCTATACGTTTTCTGAATTTATAATACATGTATATCCTTCCAATATCACTATTTTTGTATTATGTCTGTTATGACAATGTACATGTATGTTGATTTGCTCTCGGAAAAAGCTCGTACTGATAAAGAAGAATGAAACAAGAGGCGACGATAATATCTAATTATCTGAATATGCAATGCTAGGTTTCCTACGGACCGCCGTGTCCAAGTGATTTGCGTGTTCGACTTCAAAGTGAAGGGTCCGAGGTTCGAGTCCGTTCCAAGGTGCGATAGGCCGTCTTTTTCTTTCGGATGAGAGAGTAAAAACTGAGGTCCCGTGTCACAATAGGATTGTTGTTGTTGCGTTGTTGTTTAACGTCCCACTCAAGAATATTTCACTCATACGGAGACGTCACCGTGTGCCGTTGAAGGGCGACAAATTTTGCCTGTGCTCGGCACTGCTGGCCGTAGAGCAGGGAGGGTTCTTTAACGTGCCAACACCTACTGTGCCACGGGACCTCGTTTTTTACTGTCTCATCCGAAAGACAGGTACGGCCAACCGCGGAGTGGCGCCGCGGGAATCGAACCACGGACCCCTCGGCTCGAAGTCGAACATGCTAACCACTCGGCTACGGCCCCTGTCACAATAGGAGTTGGCATGTTAAGGAACCCTTCCTGCCCTACGGCTGTTAGTGCCGAGCATAGGCGAAATTTGTCGCCCAATGCCGGCACACGGTGATGTCTCAATATAAGCGAAATATTCTTCAGTGGACGTTTAACAACAATACAACATCAACAGCCGTTCCCTGAGTTTTAATCCTTTTCATCTTCAACCGTTTACATTCCCGTTCACGACGTTATTAATGTGAATCCGCCAAAATTTGTCGCAAATTTCATTTCTGGATATTATATATAATGGACTATTTGATCAATGTCTGTATTTCAACTGACAGCCGATTCGCTTTAAATGCTGGATATGTTTCTAGAATTCTATTAAAACCTCGTTGTTTTGTACTCGCACTTTCGATTGCGGGTATTTCGAACTCTGCATTGTGAAGGAATAAAAGTACAATTACTTTACCAAAATGTACACCAGTCAAAGATTATCAGCCGAATCCGTCTCAGCTTTGTGAGATTGAACGAAATTTATTTTAATTATTTTCTTTTCACTTATTTAATAATTTTATTTATTTTTAAAATAATTTTATTTATTTATTTATTTATTTATTAATTTATATATTTCTTTATTTTTATTTATGTTGGATTGGGTTCAAATGCCCAAGGATATAAGGTAATGTGTACTAGTTCTATATGGAACCGAGATTGGCATTTCTTCTTCACCATTTAAAACTTGATGTCAACATATGACTGAAAGACTATCGCAAACGTAAACCGCGTATAAACATACGAAATAAAACTCTTCAGTTGCTTCCCAAGTCATACGAAGTGCGATAACCCAAATTATTAAACGTAAAGCAACAAAATGTTCACCTTTCCCAATGTAATTTTCTGATAGGTTCCGATGAAAATTTTCATGCTTAAGGACTGTATGTTACTTACAAATCGAAATTTAATTCTGCACTATATAGAAAATATAGGTTTCTGATATAAATGCTACCCGAACATTAGTGAAATATATACATGTACTACTAACAAAAATGAAATAACACAAGACTTGATCCATCTTTCACAGAAATTACCGAACTATGCATTTTTTATTTTCATTTTGAAAATATGTTTGGTTGTATTGTTGTTGAACATCCCACGTCACCGTATGTCGGTGAAGGGCGACACATTTTACTTATGTTCGACCCTTATAGCCGTAGAGCAGGGAGGGTTCTATAACATTCCGATACCTAGTGTGACACGGGACCTCGGTTTACACTATCTCATCTGAAAGACAGGGATGGCCAACCGTACCATGGCTTGGACTCGAACCCCGGTTACGGCAGCCCCTACTTTGAAAACTGTAGAACATCATAAAGGAAAGAACAAAGAAAAGTGAAATACAAGTAAATGTGTTCTACACAAATAATTGTTTGCGAGATAAAGTAGTTAACTTTCGAATTACATGTATCTGCAATTGTAAAATGTAAACAACTTAATTTAATCTGAGAAGGCGTAAAATCTTATGTTCACTCATACATATGAATAAATAAACACAATAATAATGCCTATTGGCAGACACGTTATAATTCAGGTTTCTTTTTTTTATTTCAGGTAAGGCGGAAATTACTCAACGTTCCATATTTATGTGTTTGAATAAATCTGAAAGGCGTGTGGAGACTTTGGTGAAGTTTAGTGTGAATCGTGCCTACATACCTATCCACATCGCGAGAATCAAACGGAATTTGAAATCAGAGATGCTTTCTTTATTAGAAGTAATGGAAATATGTTATAGGATTGCACAGTATTACAATGGATTTGTATAGAGTCAGCTATGAAAAAGATGTTTGTGGGTAATCAAATGACTTATGACTGTCCCTATGTTATACATGTGTACTGGAATCTAATAGTACGCATTAACGAAAAGAACAACTTGCAGTGTAGCAACTTTCTCTTTTATTTGTCCGTATTCCGAAATAAAGAGATTGAGAGAATTGTGACAGTCTGAGGACACCTACAAACTGAAATATGTAGTGGTTAATCGGAGGGTCCACAGTCGAGTCCGTCGAGGGTCGCGGGTTCGAATCCGCGTAGCGCCACTCCGCGGTTGGCCGTCCCTGTCTTTCGGCCATAAGTGCCGAACATAGGCAAAATTTGTCGCCCTTCACCGGCACACAGTGACGTCTCCATATGAGTGAAATATTCTTGAGCGGGACGTCAAACAACAATACAACAACAACTTTTCTCAGACGTTAGTTCGTTTGTGACAACTTTACTAGGCATGCCACGGATATTTTCTTTGCGTGCAGTTCTCCTCGGCATCATGAATTATGTCTCATAAAAGGAGATTAAGGGAGATGTATTTTTTGGTATTTGTCTGAATGTTTGTATCTCTAACTATTGTCCACTCGTTTGTCTATCTGCTTGTCAGCCTGTCTGTACGTATATCCAAAAGCTACACATGTTTTACTACAACTCATGTCCTACTTGAACTTATGTCCTATTTCCAAATAAGTCTTACCGCCACACATGTTCCCCGGTTATCAAGGTCCAGTCCCAACGATTTTTATCATCTGCATCTCACGAGGAAAGCTTGGTGAAGAAACGTTTACTACATGATGTTTTATAGTGTTCCAGATTTAAGTCCAAGGCCACTCATATTTGACTCAATACTCAAACTTGTAGGTCACCCGATACGCTAGTTTAAAATTACTGCGAAGGTGTCACCTCTTCTGTAGCCCAGAAGGATGATTTAGGCCACTGTAGCCCAGTGCTTAGCGTGTTCGACTTCTTAACGCAAGGTCATGGGTTCAAGTCCAAGCTACGATGCCGTTGTCTTTGGAATAAGATACGAGGTTTCGTGTCTCAGCTGGTGTCGACGCTTCAAGGAATTCTCCCTGCTCTCCAGCAAAAGTGCTGAGCATAAGATGACATCTTCATATTAATGAAATATTATTGACAATTTCAAAACAACAATTCAACCACCAATCAACTAGTAAAACTCACGCTTTCATTTGAAGTTCTGGCACACCAGGGGTTTGCCATTTGAAATGCATACTATTGTTCTATAATTATGTAACATACTTGAATGTCAAGTAACCTTAATTACACTGAAAAATGTATTAGAAAGTATGATACACTTAAGCATATTATGTCATTTAACATCTCATTTCAATCGCCCCTTTGTCCTAAATCAAGAAAGAAACAGATCATCTTTCAGTAAACTGGAAGATTTAGATTTGTCGGCGGAGCGTGTAGAATTCAACTTCAGGGACTGGGCCATGAGTTGATAGATGGATCGCTGGTCGCAGTAGGTTATTACAGGCAAGGTCCTTTCCCCCATTAGCCTTGCCCTTTACCTAGATGGAGTGATAGTCAAACCACGTGCTGTACAGTATGTTACCTTCATCAGGTTATGTAACTGATCTGACACTGGAAAAACTGTTGTAGCTACGTATCACTACCGTAGAACACAAATCAATACACTTGTACTTCAACTAGCAAGGGTTTTTATTTGTAATTCGACTTGTTAAATCAAGTCATACAGTCAAAAAGATCAGAAGTTTCATTTTCTTAAGCAAATTTTCTTAATTTATTTGCGATATTCTAGACTGACAAAAGACGAGTCTTGGTTCAGATTTTTCAATGGAAACGAAAACGAAACAAGTAGATGAGTCGATTAAATTTTTTTTTTTTAAAAATCCTAAAATAGAATATACTCAATTATTATTACATAATCAGTGACAAGTGCGCAGTACAAAAGGAATTCCCAAATCGGAGAAATGTTAAAAGCCTTGAAGAGGATCAAATCAGTAGCAAGGTGACATCAAAAGGTAAGATTGTCTAACTCCATCATACTGTTTATTTGTCGATGATTTCTGATTATATCAATTGTTTTTCTATTACATAAATGCTCTGATAGTATTATTTTGTTATAATTAATCTTTTGAATGGTATTTCGTGTACAGCTGATTGTGTGTATTGGTGTTTATGTATAACCCAACTACCAAGAATCGCACGGTTATATTGAGGTATAACAGGATGCAGGTGATGGAATTACTGCACTAAGGAACATTAGGTAATTACAGACCATTTACTGTGACAGGATATTATCAGCATTTCCTGTCTAGAAACTAGATTTTCTTTTTACATTTACGGTTCGGATTCCTATCATAGTAAGGAAAAACTTAATATTGATATTCCTAAATGTTACGAAGAGGTTAAATATAAAAAACGGTTAACCTTGTACAATCCCCACATTGGTAACAACTTAATTATTAGGGCAACCCGCATGCCTCTATTACTTGAAGTAATTTGGGGTTTGGTAGCTTATATAACAAATGTAATCCCTTTTTTTCTTATCACGACAATATTCTAGGACTTTCACATCCAGGCAGAAGATAAAATTATTATTTCCACTCGCAAACCTTGTAGCCTAGTACAGTAGAACCTCGCAAAAAGGTTATATTAATTAGAACACTATCCGAAGTCAGCCCCCGTATCAATATTCTAGACTATTTCGACCACACTTTGTAGAACACCTCACTAATCAGACCAATTTAATCCGGTCACTCGGGTGGTGTAAATGGCGAACTGTCACTGTAATTATCAATTTATTTTTATACACCTTCGAATACTGGTTTGGAGGAAAGTGGCTGACCTAGGTATCAGCTCTGCTCTTACTCGGCGTTTGAAGCGAAATAGCGGACAAATGGAACTGGACCTTACTACTGATACTGACAATACTGATGTCCCGAGTTGCAGAAGACTCCCTAACTACTCAGATGAACTGAGTGCCGAACATACGTCAAAATCTGAAGCTCTATATAGGCACTCGGCGACGTCCCCATAGGAGTTAGAGATTCCCGAGCAGGAAGCTATATAACAGTAAAAACGCGGAACAAAACAATACCCTGCTGTAATATTGAAAAGTCTAAAAATAGTCTGTGTATGTGTCTGTATTTAAATATAACTTAAGTTCAGCTAAAACTAGGGCTTAAAAAAGTCATATATTCACTATGACCTGTAGTTTACGTGATTGGGTCGTTCTATGCGTGGGTATTGAAAAAAATAGATTATGATCAGTTGTTACGCAATGTGGTTTTGCATAAAATTACGGTCAAATATCGTATCTTTATTTACAAGCCAGAAAAAAAATCAAATTTCCATTGAAGGTGAGAAATACCAAGGACAGCAATAAATATGCTAAAGTTTTACATTGAAATCCATAAGTTGTCGTTCTTTTGTTGTTTAAATATACGATTTGAAATGTGATATTCAAAACATGGCAAATACACGCCTTCTTTAAGGCGTAGTGTTGTCCTGTCGCAGTGTGTTAACTAGGTGCAGATCTTAATTATAGTGCATGCCAGTAACAGCATTTTCAAACAGATATTTATATTTGACTGGAGAGGTCGTCATCTAGACATTAGATATATACTCCATACTTTTGGAATATAAATGGATACTCTTAATGGCTATAAATAACAACTGTGAAATCTTGTATTGTTAATGTATCAAAACGAAAATCGGTGAAGTGGTATCAGACAGGTAAGTCTCATTATCATGAAACATAGTAGATAATATATGCATAACCTGATTGTCAAAACTTTACATGTAAATAAATGCAGTCTATCTATTTAAGTCAAGCAAGGGTCCCTGGCACAATGGGCGTTAACACGACAGATATCACTCGATGGCGAAGGTAGATTCGGAGCCTAGTGCCTAGCATAGGCTAATAGCTGAAACCCTTTGATACATTTGTTGACCTCTCCATCACGACTCCATGTGAGTGAAAGATGCCATGAAGGAATACTAAACATCAAACAAACACAACAAAACAAAATAACACTTCAGGGTTCAGATACCTATTGACGGGTCAAATTAATTTCAAAATAATCTGATATTCAGAAATATAAAGGAATTTATCTTGAAATTCATAATAGTATTCAATGACTTCAAATATAGCTATAGAATCCACAGTAAAATGATATCTGAC
Source organism: Pinna nobilis (assembly GCA_016161895.1). NCBI lineage: Eukaryota > Metazoa > Mollusca > Bivalvia > Pterioida > Pinnidae > Pinna > Pinna nobilis. The sequence continues at coordinate 13,043 of JACSZP010024887.1, forward strand.
AAGTATTCAAGTGTGGAATTTACGGCGTAAAGTCAAACGCATAAGTATAAATTATATGCTTGCTTTTGTAATTTCCGGTTTTAGCTATTTTTAGACTTTGAATAACAATCATGTGAGTGAATATGAGACATTAATTATTCGAGAAGCAAAAACACAAAAGAAGTAGGACATGAAGAAATAGAACGAGAGACAGAGTATAAAAAGTATAAAAACTAAGAAATAATCAAATGATGGTGTCCTTAGATATCAGAACATAGACTCAGTTTACATGAATTCAGCTAACATACAAGCAAATCCACTGAGCCATGTAATTCAGCAAAATTGAATATTTGGGCTATTAGATATTTTTGTGAATAGTACTTGATAGACATGGATGGTTAAAGACCAGTATGACACTTGTTTAGACATTTGATGATATCACCCATTGTAAGATGGGTTATTATGGATTACTTTTATAAATAAAAACTGTTCGGTTTGAGTTCGATTCTTTTCATTTCAAAGTACATTTTTGTTCAACCAGATAATTACGTTCGTTATCATTTGTTTAAAAGCAGTGTTGAATTATTATACATGTAAGGTCATGTAGGTCAACTTGCATCAGCTACTGTTTGATTTTAATTTTTGGAAATTATATGAGACTATTTACAACAAACATAAGTGTCCGTGATCGATTGTTGTAGGGCGACTACGACAGAAGTATTGTTTATTATCTATACAGTTATTTTTCAATGGTTGAACTGAAAATGTGCAATAGTTCAACTTGTTGGATTTTTTTATATACAGGGTATCTAACTTTCGTTATTTAATTCTCGAAATTCTTAAATTTTATGTTTAGAATTTTTCACTGTAAACCAGTAAAGTACCACTAATTAGGCATATGATGGGTGCTTACTACCGTTGAGCAGTGCGAGACTTTAAAGATCCGACAGTGACTTTTTCACGGACCCTCGGTTATTTCTCCACCTTAATGGTCTGAGGAATATAAAGAGAGGGAAAGTAGTAGATACCTTCTACGAAAAACCGAGTATGTCTCTTAGATCTGAAGAGGTCTTTAATGATACATTAGAAAGTATTTGCGAAATATGTAAAGTAGACTTGATTGTTAAACTTTCATTTTTTTCTCTTACAGGGCCTATCAATCATGGCGTGTAAAAATTTGAGCATAGGCTGGGTCCTATTTTTGGTCTTCCTGCTGATTATCGTCATTGCTTTAGTATTAATCATCTTGGTCGTTGTTGTCGACGTTTTTTATACAAAGAATGGTAGGTTCACATTTATCTAAATTTTACTGGATTGAGCAAATTAGATTACGAATAGCATTTATATTATAAGTTTGACTTAAAGATCTATGAAAATAATATCATCAAAACTTTGACTTGTGATTGACAACATATTTCTTGTGTTAAATGGACGGAATTTTCAATAGAATTTTGGCATGCCAAATAGGTATTAACTTTGCTATTCTTTTTGGCGACTTGTTTTTGTTGTTTTTTTTAATTCGTCAGAGACAGAACAGAGAAGGTTCTTTAAAGTGCCGACACCTACTCTGGCATTGGAACTCGGTTTTTACTGTCTCATCCAAAAGAAGGGATATACAACCGTACAGTGGCTCGGACTCAGACCTCTCGATTAAAGGACGAACACGTTAGTCACGAGGCCACGGCGATCCACTTCGCATTAAAAACTTCATATGTTACTGTATCATTGTCTTGAATTCACGTAGGAAATGTAGGAGATGATGCTTAATCTTCCTGGCTCCTGTTCCGATTCCTTTATGGATCACTTCGGTTCTTCTATCGATTTTTAATTTACTTTGCTGTTTGATAACTTGATTTTGTATGTCATTCCATTTGATGAATTTTGAATACTGAGTATACATGGTTTTACACTGGTCTAACTTTCTTCTAGATCATCTGCATACGTATATTTTTGTAATATAGAATATACACGTAACAACGTAATACCTAGAATAACCAATGTTATTCATTCTCTCTGTGTTTAAAAGTTCTGTTGCCTGAAAAGTTGCATTATTTTCCTGTTCTTTTCTGTACCGCATTTCTTCGAATCGAAGGATCCGAGGTTCGAATCCGCGCAGCGCCACTCCGCGGTTGACCGTCACTGTCTTTCGGATGAGACAGTAAAAACAGAGGTCCCGTTTCACAGTAGGTGTTGGCACGTTAAAGAACCCTCCCTGCTCCACGGTCATAATTGCCGAGCATTAGCAAAATTTGTCGCCCTTCACCGGCACACGGTGACGTCTCCATATGAGTGAAATATTCTTTAGTGGAACGTTAAACAATAATACAACAACAACAACTGTAATGCATTGCCAAAAATGAAGCATGAAGAAGAGTATGGTATTTCGCAGGTAATGATTTTAAAATCACCGAACCTTTTTGAAACTAGATAGCATGCGACTCTTGACTTTAAACAATTAATATACTTTGTATTGTTAAGAAAGTTTTAATATCTAAGTTTGTTGTACATCTACAGACAGTAACGACAACAGTCTGCAGACTGGATGTGGAAAGTGTAAAGATAGTGAGCCCTGTAACGCAGTGAATAGAACGTGCCTCAACGGATGTGACGTAGGCTGGAAAAACGAGAAGTGTGACGCGAGTAAGTAACACCAAGAACTCTTGTGAATTTAGATTGGTTGGTTTGTTGTATTGTTGCTTAACATCCAACTCAAGAATCTTTCAATGATATGGAAACATCATTCTGCGCTTTTGTCTCTCCTGGGCACTTATGGCAGTAGAGCAGGGAGGGGGTGTCTAAGGTGCCGAAACCTACCTGTGAAACGGGACCTCGGATTTCACTATCGCATCCGACAAGCAGGGACAGGCAACTGAAATTGCTTGGATTCGAACCCACAACCGTACGAATAGAAGGCGAACACGCAACCCAATAGGTTACGTGAATTAAGAAATCAAAATCTATTAATCTCCATCTCATATCCATTTGTTTACTTTACCCGACCTTTCATCTCACTAGGGAATTTTCGTCTTATTCAGATGAGACAGCATAGACTCATCACAATTTAGGTGTCGCCAAGAAATGATAGACATAATATTAAAGGTCACGCCAAACTTCCAGTACAACAATTTCCCAACCAAAACGTCTTCAGATAAAGATGACAAAAATGTATCATTCTTTTAAGAGATAAGGGTATATCAATGAGTTCAATTCCATTTAAAGTGGATAACAGTACGTCACAGTCGTTACCTGTTTTAGCAACCACCTGCATATAAGAACAACCCATTCACAAATACTGTTTTTGCTGTTCAAAATAGTGTAATTTCTGTACAATTCAACCTCTACAGAAATACCTCTATATAAAAGCAGCTATACTTGTGTTCCTAAGTAGGATTTTATATACACATTTCACTTGTACAGGTATTCGTACTTTTTATATACATGTATCTCCCTACAGCTTGTGACAACAACACTTATGGCATGGACTGTCAGTTTCAATGTGGCAATTGTAAAGATGGCGAGCAGTGTAATCACGTGACTGGGACATGCCCCAACGGATGTGAAGCAGGCTGGGAAAATGCCACATGCGATAAAAGTACGTTCTCCCTCATTTTCCCTCTATTTCAATTTTTGTAAATTTCATTGAGGTGAAATAAGTTATATTGTCTACGTCTTAAGTCCGACAAACACATATATTCAAAAAATAGTAAGGCATTAAAAAACGCAAAGCGTAGTAGGAAAATGGTTTGGTTGTTCGTCCATACTTAATTGTTAAGTGCTTGAACAAATTTAAAAAAAACTATTTCTGAAACATAAATCGAATATTTTTTTAATGTCGGTATGGTATATCAATTGTCTTTGTATCAGCAGAAGATCCTCAAGGTAGACATGTTCAGCTAGAAATGATCATACTGTCTTACCTACCTCATGGAAGAAATGCATGCTTAATTTGGGGGTATCAATAGTATTCCGATACTGGCCGAGTAATACTGCCGTCTTCTGTTTTATTGCCCTGAGGCTAGAAAACTGACAATTATGCATAACATAATTTTGTGAAATCCAACCAAATCTCTATTGTTGAAAGCACACCAAGTATCTCTTTTCTGCATCAATAACGTGCGTGTTTCTTACTATCTCCCTGTCATCCCTTTGACGAAAGGTGAGAAATACTGCTCAATTTATATGGACAAATGGCTGCTCCTTTCAGATAGTTCAGTTTTGTTATTCAAGACCATTTTGAACGAGATTTTCCATATTGGCAGATTTTTTTTAATCAATATTGGCTCACTTGAAACTTTCATATTGCAGGTAGAAAATCCCGTATTAGGGAAACATTTATATAACTGATAATACTTTTTGCTTTGATTACACAGTGTGTGATGCTGGTAAACATGGTGTGGACTGTACTTCAGAGTGTGGCCAGTGTGGAGGCAATGGAACATGTGATCACATGACCGGTGCGTGCAGCACAGGATGTGAGCCTGGCTGGAAAGATGCCACGTGCACGGAGGGTAATGAGCACAATTTTGTTATTGTTGTATGGTACGGCCTTGTTGTTTAACGACCCACTCAAGAATATTTCACTTATATGGAGACGTCACCGTGTGCCGGCGAAGGGCTACAAATTTTGCCTATGCACGGCACTGCTGGCCGTAGAGCAGGGAGGGTTCTTTAACGTGCCAACGCCTACTGTGACACGGGACCTCGGTTTTTACTGTCTAATCCGAAGGACAGGGACGACCATCCGCGGAATGGCGCCACACGGTTCGAGCCCGGATCTTTCGATTCGCAGTCGAACACGCTAACCTCTCCGCCACGGAGGCCCCTGTTATTTTTGTTGTCGTTGTTGTTGCTTAACGTCCCGTTGAAAAATCGTCCACTTTTGTGGATACCTGAAATGACAGTGATAGGCTTCAAAGTTTTAAATATGATAAACACATGAGATTTAGGTATTTATAGGTATACTTGATTTATTTTATGCTGTGGCATCCTCAGTTATTTTCATTGATTTTAACACTGAGCACAAGATTGGCATAATATTCTATACTACCGATGTACGATTATCATGTGCGTTACATTAACAGGTTAGAACTTAAAAATATGTTGCTGTTGTTGTTGTATTGTTGCTTAACGTCCAGCTCAAGAATATTTCACTCATATGGAGACGTCACCGTTTGTTGGTGATGGGCGACAAATTTTGTCTATGCTCGGCACTGCTGACCGTAGAGCAGGGAGGGGTCATTAACATTTTAACATCTACTGTGACACGGGACCTCGCTTTTTACTGTTTCATTCGAAAGACAGGGACGACCAACGGCAGCGTGGTGCTGCACGGATTCGAGCCCCCGACCCTTCGATTCGAAGTCGAACA
>JACSZP010024889.1:0-10891 GCA_016161895.1 Pinna nobilis
ATGAGACGAAGAACTGGCTGTTACTGTCCCTAATTGTTCACTCGTTGTTGTGTCAATTGATGCATCTGTGGTTCAAAACAAAAATGTAAATGTATATTGTTGAATTCTGGGGATCATAACCATTTTCATCTGAGCAACGAACATCATGAAAACCATCGGAAAGACCCAAACACTTAAACTGCAAAAAGTAACTCGATAAAACCAGCCTCTTACATGGATATAAAGGAAAATCACTGATTCCATACGCAGAAATTCTCAGCTGAAAGGAGGTTATTACATAAAAGTCATGCTAAGTTAAGCTCATTAGCAGAAATGTTTACCATATACATGTAATGAAAAATACCTGTTTTTGAAGAGAATGGCACGGTGGTGGCAGGGGAGGTAACTTCGTGAACGTGTTTTTCCGTCGTAGAGGCAATGGTCGTTGACAGTAGATGCCTAGGTTGAACTATGGAAAAGATGAAGGAAATTTAAAGATTAACTACAACATTAATTATTAATTACAGCTTTGATTTATTGAGAATTTGTAAGCGATATGAATGAATAGATAAAAGCACAATGAACATGTAAGTCGCAAACGAAAAAAGACCGAGTTGCCGAAGTATTTAAGGAACTTTGCATCAGCCAATTCTTGTCATGTGCGAGAGACTTTTATTGTACCCGATCTTGCAATCAATTGACAAAAAAAAAATCATAACAGAAAAAATGGGGAAAATGAAGAACGGACGAAACAGAATAAAGTTTAGGAAATGTCAGATAATATTGTTTGTATTTAACTTACTATCATGAAGTGTTTTCACTGTAAATTCGAGAGCTTCGTCATTCAGTCTATTCCATTCGTCTACCCGCATTGTTCGTTCAACTTCGTTGTTTGATGTAATACTGAGTTCTTTGTCGCTGACGTCAGCACCTACGCCGATTGAGATCAGGTTAATTCCTGAATTAGAGGCTAGCCGAGTCGCTTCTTCCGTTAATTCATTGGAATACGATCCACTTCCGGTCACGAAGACGACTGCTTTCGACGCGTCGGACATGGTAAAGTCAAACACACGAGATATTTCTTTGATAGCTGTATCTGTCCTAGATTTTCCTGGGCCATGTGTTTTAAATCGTCTTATTCTCATAATGTAATCAGTTAGTTTGATTTCCTCCTCCGATCTGATGATGTCAACGATATGATCCTTAAACGTCACTAGACCAAAATGTTCAAGATCATTCTGAACGTACATTCTGTTGAACAATTTTATCGTTAGTTTTTTCATCCAACTCATCACGTGACCTTCAGTTCTATAATCAGCTGCTACAGCAGTGAAGACGTATTTTCTTCCTATAATAGTAGTTATAATGAAATGATGATAATAAGTGAAAATAATGACGATGTTATGATGTAAATAACAATAAAAGCAAGAATAAGAACAACAAGAATAAGAACAACGACAACAACATTAATAACAACAACAACATCATTAACAACAACAACAACAACAACAACAACAATAATAATAATAATAAATAATAATAATAATAATAATAATAATGATAATAATGAAGAGGTAAAGGTAACGAACAGTGATAAATCTCATAGCTCCTATATAAGGAATGCAAAATAAAAAGTCGGTCAAACACGAATCCCTGGTTACACCAGAGGTGGGATCAGGTGCCTAGGAGGTGTAAGCAACCTCTATTGACCAGTCTTATCCGCCGTGAGCCCTATATCTTGATCAGGTTAAATGGAGTAATTGTAGTTAAAATCAGTGTGTTAAGAGTAATCATTATGATGAAAATAATCATGATAACCATAAAAGTATTATTATGTTGATGTATATGGATAATTATAATGATACTAATGCATCGATAATTGTCATCATTTTCCTTATGAAGGCGATAATATTTATTATCAAACAAGAATATATTCAAATTTAACAAATGTATAAAATATTTACCCCCAGGAATACTTAAAATCGTTGTTTCAGCCCACTTGTCAAAATTCTGAGGTCCGTCAACAAAGGAGTCATTAAAGTGGATTGTGTTCCTGCTTACGTCACTTCCGACACCAATTGTTATTACTTTTATCCCTTCCCTTTCTGCATTCGCAATTGCAATATCAGTCAATACTGGATCTGTTGGATTTCTATCAGTTAAAACAATTATGACGTTTTCAACGCCGTCTTTCCTGTGAAGCTGTGACGTCAGTCGTTGTGCTAATTCGTTGATTACTTTGTGGACATTGACGTTTTGAGTCTCTCGAGTGTTTCCCATATACAGTAAGTGTTTCATACTCCTTACTGTGTTGATAGTAACGCTGTTTTGGTCAATATTTAGGTTTTCATTTTTAATTATGAATCTTGCATGAGGCCCAAATATAGCGAGAGAAAATTTGGCTTTGTCCAGACTTTTGGACCACAGGATAAGAAAATTGCTGACCGAGGTTTTGATGTTCTCAAAATCTTGTAAGGTTACAGTCAGAGATGAATCTACAGCTATAAAGATGTGAGTTGGTGCATCCCGGCTTACTGCAAAAAATTAAGAAAAATATTTGACACCTGTGTTCTATAGGAAGAGCTGATATTTAGCACTTTGCAATAAAAAATAATTTGATATATCATAGTTCCGTTACCATCGTAATTTTCTGATAGTGTCTTGTATCATTTCAAATCTATAAATTGATGGTTTCTTAACCAAATTTAAAAGATTTACTTACAGAAAATCATTTGATAAACGTGTGAACAATAATTCAAACGATCATTCGTTAAATTCACTGAAATTTCATCTGATGTAATTGAGGTTTTATGTAGCTTATGGTCTTCAGATAAAAGTATTGGCATGTACTGGTATACCTACTTCCATTGATGATATTTTTCCCGGTGCTGAAGGCAGCCATGAAAGCTTTAGAGGAATCGGGTAGAATATTCAGATTCTGACCACTCATATTTTGATAAAACTGGATTGTGTCCGTTGACACCGAGTAAGCTATAAGAGAAACAAAGTCAGTATTAATCAAAGAAGTTTTGAAATATTTAGCATCAGGGATCGATCCGACTGCCCTGGTGGTCCCTCTTATCACCAAGTGTCGTGATTTGTGACTTTCATCCCCGCGTGGCGTATTTTAGTACAAAACAACACATTTCACTGGAATATTTTAGAAAATTTGTTTTTCCATGTACTGATGAGCTAAAAGTGATTTAAGAGCCTGAATCTCATAGGGTACATGTGAATAATGACAATTCAAATATAAATGAAATAATAGTGACATAAGACACTTAAAAATAAACATATTTTTTTTTTACACCCGGTCTCTTTGAGAGATTGATTCGGGGCGTTCGATGCCGAGTGGTTAGCGTGTTCGACTTCGAATCGAAGTGTCCGGGATTCGAATCCGCACAGCGCCACTCCACGGTTGGCCGTTCTGTCTTTCAGATGAGACAGTAAAAACCGAGGTCCCGTTTCACAGTAGGTGTTGGAACCCTCCCTGTTCTACGGCAAGCAGTGCGGAGCAACGGCAAAATTCGTCGCCCTTCACCATCACATGGTGACGTCTCCTTTTCAGTGATGAAGTCTTGAGTGGGACGTTAAACAACAATACAATATAAAACAATACAATAGAGATTGATTCCTCACCTAGTGTAAACAAACTTATTCCAGCTCTCTTTACTTTCTCGGTCATCGCCAGTGTTGCTTCAGACTCTGTTGGTGGACCATTTGTGATAATCAGGGCTATTCTATTGCCAGTAAACTCGGACAACTCATTCTCAATCTCATATAAAGCTAAGTGAGTATTTCTGTCGTCTGGGAATCCTCTTGTCGTCTGCTCCGTACTTTCCATTGCTGTTTGCTCTCGTCTGATATCTTGCAATATATTCTGTTTTATATCAGTTGTAGTTTGTGTTGTTACTACCGTTTTTAACATCTTGACAAAATGTTTGATCATCTGAAGGGAGGTGTCATTCAAATTTATGCTTGAAATTGACACAGCTATGTCTGTTCTACCATTTGAACCTAAAACAGATGGAACAAATATTAAATTTGTGATTTTTGTTTTTGTGAATTCTCTTTTAAAAATAGTTATCGTTAATAGAATCATGGTTAAAGAACTGCCTTTAATACTGTAAATCCGGTATTATTCGCGATAATTTTATTTTCGCGTATTTACGCTAGAACACATACACGCGGAAATAAAGTTCTCGCTAAAAAACAAACTTGACATTCGCATGCATCTTACAATATTAACTTTTATACTGACATGCACACATGTGAAAATATGATATCGCGAATAAGTACCTGTCTATTTATTCGCCGAAATAAAGTTCCACGAAAATTTCTGGATTTACAGTGGGACATTTCAGATGTATCTATCGCTTATCCAATTCATAGCCTTCCCCATTCTCAATGCCAATTCCTTATCAAAGGCATATTGCAAATAATCAAAGCACAAGTATTTAACTCACCCAAGTGCTCTTCAACGAATTGTTTAGTTGTTTTGATGCCGTTTGTGTAAAGTGTCGATATATTCACCAACAAGGACGCTTCTGTAGCCATGCTTCCAAGTTTCAACCTTATTGCATCTACATTATCGGTTGCTATACCTAGCGGAAGTACAATAATATCTTTCATCAAGGCCTCCTGAGTCAGTGCTTTAAGGTCACCCTCCATGAAGTCGTCTGCCACGATGACGATAGCTATTTTGACATCAGATTCGAGGTTCTCAAACAGATTTAGAATCTCTCGCATAACATTGGATGTCGTGAGTTGTAGGCGAGTGATGACACCGCTGCTATGGAGACCATGGGTCACGTGGAATGTTACATGATGATTATTGCTGCTGGTAATGTACCGGACACTGTCGCAGTAGGTAACTGCTGTTAGCTCCACTTTACCGGGGTAAATTTCTGTGTGATTCAAAATGCTTCTCAGGAAGTCTGTGTAGTAGCTGATGGAACTTTTTGAACCCGATTCCAGTGGTGCCGGGCAATATTCAGCGGCAATCACGACTTCAGCAGGGCCAGAGTAAACTGGAAATAAAATTATAATACCTATCTTACTTATTAGCAATTTTTAAAATCATTTTCCACACTTAATTTAAGATGGAACACGGATAGGCACGCGTAATGCTGAAATATAAAGTTGGTATTTCGGGTCCCTATCAAGGAAATTGTAATCATAGGAAGACGTCGGTGAAGCGTTTTGGAATTAGGCTATGCTCGGTCTCCGGGTCCTTAGAGCAGTGAGGTATCTCTTACACACCTTTGCTTGCAATTACATAGGGCCTCTGTTTTTTATACAATATACATGTAATTTATTCTTTTTTAAAAAAAATTACAATTTATTATTTCGATATGTCAGAAATTATACATTCTTCTTAACAATGCATTTAGACGCGACAGTTGCAGAAATGAGGAGTGCCGGCATTGTCTGTAAAGTCGAGACGAATTTACTTAAAGAAAACAATCCTGAATGTTATCCCTTAACAAGGACAATATCTTCATATAATCAACAAATAGGCATGAAAAGAGTAAATTTTACCTTGTATTGGAGTCTTCTCGATGGCTGAAAAAAAGGAGAAGAAATTTACTATTGTAACTTCAAATACATATTTATATGTTTATAATGTATCATCAATTTACTTTTAAAATATAATTCTCTTTATTCCCTTACAAAAGATATTTTTTTTCACTTAACATTATTAGAAATATTTTATAAAAACGATGCATACAATACAATATCAATATCAGTATCAATATTCCGCTCTGATGAGAGTCGGTATGATTCTAAATGGGTTAAAGCACAATGTTCTTACCAGTTGGACACGGGGCCCCACCCATTGGTTATTATTTCAAAAACCGTTAAAAAGGTCAGTCATGCATTGTAATTGTTTTTGTTTTCATTGCTAATTGAACATATTGTATAGGTTTATCTGGTTTTTAATGTGTACAGAATACAAATTCTAAGTACCAAATCATTATTCATCCAGGAGAAAAGAAGCAAATCCAATTAACATGAGACCAAAATGTACGAGTAAAATAAAACAGAAGTGGGATCACGTCTCATGGAGGAGTAAGCACCCCCTGTTTGACCAATCACAAGGGCTTCAAGTCCAAGGTATTATTCAAACCTAGTAACAGAGGAATAAGATAACAACTGTTTAAAGTCCTACCTTGACTAACTGCAGAAGTTATTCTGTTGATTCCAGAGGAGAGCAGGGCTGTTTCGGAGACAGCTATTCTGTTAAGCGTATTTCCAAACGTCAGCTGCGATAACTGTTCAATGTTAATGTTGCTCCCTATCCCCACATATACTACCGTGACTGCCGATTCTTTAACATGAGATTCATAATATGTTTTAGCCCCTTTGAAGTTGTTAATACCCTTATCGGTTATAAAAACAGCAACCTTGGATGAATATGGCATCGCTAATTTCATGTCATTCTCCATTCTTTGAAAAGCTAGAATCGGGTCAAAGTCGCCGACTGAAAAGCTGTTAAGCTTCGATATAAAGTTTTCTATTTGGACTTTCGATGAATCTTTACCGAACCTTCCAATTGGTCCTGAGTATCCCACGGTTATCAATAGCCGGGTATTTCCACTGCTGAGGTCAATTTTCCTTAAGAACAATTTCAAAAATTCTCTCGACTTTTCAAAATTTTTCTCCGTCACGTCAAGAAAAATTGACAAGAAGAAATCGCCCGATACGACTGGAAAGAAATGTTAGATTAACGAGACATTAATACAGAAAATGGAGGAATCTTTATGAGCATGTGATATAGATTTACTAAAAATAAAAAGAGATTAGGCTCTCTGCTTAAATCGAGAGATGGTACTATTATACTTTTAAGATTAAGTCATGGGTTTGGTCATACTCAGACGTTCAAATTAAAAAAAATAAAACGGAATATAAGTTTCAAAAAAGAAATCTTCTATTTTTAGCATATCAAATAAGACGATAAACCTCTTTTATTTTTCAGAGAAATGTGCATGGGAAGAAGCGAGTACAATTCTTTTAGAAAACAAATAAGATGGAAAGCCTAGTTGTTGGCTGTATTGTTGTTTAACGTCCCACTCAAGAATATTTAACTTATATGGAGAAGTCACCATGTGCCGTGGAAGGGAGACAAAGTTTGACTATGCTCGGTATTTGACTCCAATGTTCAAATACATTTCCACGTGGCTGAATACTTCTTTTAAATGAACATTATACGTGGTTTTAAATTACATGCCATTTTGTTAAATGAAATGCATATAATAATATATATTCTACCTGCGTTTTTTCTCCCCATGATTTTACAGAAGTACACAGCTTTTTGCTTGGGTTTCGCCCCGTTTGTATCTAAGAGACTTGTTTGCTAGAAAGGATCACCAACTTTAGGTAAAGCATCAGGTGTATATCAATATTCCTTGTAGGAATATTACATTTCAACTTCCCAAAAAGCACATAGATTAAAAGAAAAATACAAGAACGCGTGGACTTACCTTCCGGTGTAATGGATCCACCTTGAGATACTGAAATTGAAATAAGATAACTTAAATGAAATACAAATAAATCAGAAATAACAATAATAAATAAGCAGGTATAAGCCTCTATTTGCGTTAATATATAGACTTTGATTCAGAAATTTAGAATATTAAAAAGCATTAATGTAATTGGAATATCCAAGTCTTGTAGAATACTATAAGTTAAGAATAAAAAGCGTTTCAAAACGATTTTTTGAGAATCCCGGCCGGAAAGGAGACAGGTACCCGGAAGTGGTCAGAAGCGAAATTGATTTGTGCACCTGTCTAGAATACAATGTAAATGAAAAGAAGACAAAATGAAGCTCACACAAACAAATTTTCTCCACGGTCTGGTCCAGCACAGTGGTTGATAGATTGGCAAAAGAGGCTTCCATCACGTGATCATCTATCCCGTTGGTCATCGTCAGTAATTCACGTGGAGAATAATTTTGTGTGTCACTAACTCCTAGTGCCAGAATGTGGACATTATTGCTGGCTGCAATAAATGCCGCATTTGACAACTCGCTTCCGATACTTGTACTCCGACCATCAGTAACCACCAGGCCGACTTTTGGGATGTTTGGATCCAAGTTAGAATCTGTTAACTTGGCTGTCATATTTTCTGCAATGCAAATGAAAGTATTTTGCACAAAGTACTAGAATAATGAATACAATATATATAAAATTAAAATGTTTAGAGCAACGTTTTCTATTTTGAAGTGGAAATTACATTAATAGCATCATGTATAGACATTGTCACATATTTAAGTAAGTGAACTATAGAAATAGCCATTCAATTTAGAAAAAAATAACATAGGTTTGCAAAACTGTTTATTTGTTTGCTGCATTTAATAGAAATGAATTCCGGCGACAAGAAAAAAATTCAAAATTTGAATTGCCAAAAAGAAGAAGAAGAAGGAAAAAAAGATAAAAAGTTAAATTTAAAAAATAATGAACATCCATACTTATTAATAGATCGCTTCTGGTTTGACTCGCTGCAATATGAGGGTATAAGGCTATTTCTGAAGTGCTGAGATTTCCAAAATCCGTTACTACTTTCACGTCTCTTGCAAACACCATAGTAGCGATCATGTCCTTGTTTTTGAATCGTGTGGTCAAGGTAGCGGTATATGATCTGATCTTTACGTATTCCATTTCGGACAGGCTACTAGAGGAGTCCATTCCGACAATAAAGTACACCTTTCCATCACAGGTGACATCTGTTGAATATAAAGTAAAAGGGAATGACAAAATTTTTATTTCATTTTTTTTCACATTATGGACAAAATGATAGTGCTATACAGGTAAATGTAAAATAAAAGATAAAAAGTCACAGTAAAATAAAAAATGTCGCTGATAAGACTGTTCAAAAGATGAAAGTTGAAGATACTTAGGGGCATTTAAAAATTCAAAGATCGAGCGACAGATAACATTATGTCCAAAAACAAAAGGAGGTAATATAACAAACAGAACACAACTACAGCAACAACAATTACAGCATATAAAACTAAAATAATAGCGTGCCAATAGTAATAACGTACAAATATTCATTATTAAGTTGCTTTGAAATAATTTTATTTATGAAGATAACCCGAAACATGTGTACATTACTGCATAATTCTTTTTTCTTGTTGTATTCGACATTTTATTGATATTATAAAACCTTATGTATGGACGAAATCAAACTATATGTATTTTAGAGATTCGATGAATCATTTAAGCTGCTTTTTAATAACATACATGGAAAAGTTGGCCAACATATGCTCTTACAATGCATGTATATATCATTTATATTAGACCACAATTAAAATATCTGGTCACATTAATGGTTAGTTGACTGGTGATTTCAACTTACCGCCGGATGCAAAATGTTTCCAAGTTATAATAAAAAACGTAAAAAGACAGCGTACGCCTATCATCCTCAAAATCGAAAATGTTGAAATCACACCATACAGAAAACTGAAAAAACAGAAAAGTGAAATTTTCATTTTATGCTAAATGTTAAATAATGAGTTAAACATAGGCGTGAGACTAAGGCAATATGTTAATACATGGCAAACGAGTCCCAGAGCTTGGTAAAAATATTCCATCTTCATCAATTATAAGACGGTTTTAGCAAGTTTATTTAACTAAAGTCTCAATTTCTATTCTTAGTTATAATTAAGTTTAATTAAAATTAAATTGTTTGATTATTTAAACAATAATAATAATAAAACATAAACCGTAAGAGGAATAGCTGGACAGTGAAAAATTCATGCATTTTGAAAAATAGGCTAATTCAATTTTTATTCGATATGCTGATTAATAATTGCAAACCTTTTTAGTTAATTCAACAATTTACTTACAAATTGTATCTTGTCCTCGTCTATGTTACCTCTATGTTCGATCTGTACTCATAAAATGAGCAGAGGTCTATGTAACACATGTGTTTTCACATTACATCACATATTTACCATCCTTTTTTTCTTGTGTATTGTTTTACATCATATTCACCACCTGTGCACCTTAGGTTATTACTTAAGACGGTTATCATTAGATTCAATCTAAATTGTTAAAAATCAGACTTTATTCTACTGATCCGTAGGCTTAAGGCATTTACGTGACAGATTAAAGATTAACAGTTTTTCCATTTCTTGAATTTGTAAAGTTTAATGTATCTTGATTAAATTTTCAAGATAACGCACAGTTAAAAATATGCAAGGGGATATGTCTAATATTTAGAGAACGTTTGGTGAATACCTAGCTCGTTAACATCCTGACACAAGGGCCGCCGTAGCCTAGTGGTTATCTTGTTTGAATTCTGCTCGTAAGGTCCGGGGTTCGAGCCAAAGCCATGTCGCGGTTTGCTGTCCCTGTCTTTCGGATGAGATAGTAAAAAAACGACGTCCCGTGTCACAGTAGGTGTTTTCCGGTTCGAGACGCAATACGCAATTATGAATATATTGTGCCTATTAGAGTCGAGCTAGAATTCTTGAATATTTTTTTCTTAAGAAAGCTATCTCATGTATTTACGCCTGAATAATTCCTCTGCAATTAAACCAAATATAATTTGAAACAACTTTATGTGTTTGCCATGTACATTTTTCGTACACATGCTAGCGCCTATGCAGAGATAATATGAATTTGACTTGTACTAATCACTATGAGGTGTTCAATGCTGTAGGTATATCATATTTGGGCGAATTATAAATACGTGTATATGAAAAAGTAAAGGTAACGAATTGAAAACACCATAGGTGGGATCAGGTGTCCAGGAAAAGTATGCATCGCCTGTCGACCAATCACATTCACCGTGATCCCTATATCTTGATTAGGTTAATGGAGAAATCCGTATTCAAAATCAGTATGCAACAGCATTCGGCCAAATGACATGCTGTACCGGCAAAAAGACCGTTATATATCCTACC
>JACSZP010024897.1:0-11574 GCA_016161895.1 Pinna nobilis
AGTGTTGCTAGTCAACAACATCATGTGTCATTTGTTAGTGTTGCTAGTCAACAACATCATGTGTCATGTGTTAGCGTTGCTAGTCAACAACATCATGTGTCATTTGTTAGTGTTGCTAGTCAACAACATCATGTGAATTGCCACTAGTCAACAACATCATGTGTCATGAGTAAGTGTTGCTAGTCAACAACATCATGTGAATTGCCACTAGTCAACAACATCATGTGTCATGAGTAAGTGTTGCTAGTCAACAACATGTGAATTGTTGCTAGTCAACAACATCAGGTATCATGCATAAGTGTTAATTGTCAGCAACATCAACACCAGCAACATTTTGTATGATCACTCACCTCCTTACATCAGTATATATCACCAGCTGGAGAGTTTCACTGCCTCTAAATATATCATCCACTGGAATTTTCTGTATTTTTTGACTAATTAAGCAGGAAAACCCATTAATCTCCAGTATTCTGTTAAAAGATAGATACTATGTACAATTCACTAGTAAGAATGTAGTTTCCATTTAATATAACTTTTCCTACAAAGTTAGATACACGGTAGTCTTATCTTCATTTATTTTGTAAAGCTCACTTTTTCAAATTTGACTGAGCCCATGGTAAAGTGTATTTCTCTTATAAAACTTTTACAAACTATGCATCTGGAATTGGCTACTCCATCTTTAAATTTAAATGCAGGATGAAAGTGTCAGAGTAATAGATATGCAGATAAATGCTTACTTTGGTGTGTTTTTTCTTCATTGATAAAAAAAGTCCTGTTAAGGTATGTCCTTAAGATAAAACTACTGTTTGGTTTGACAGATTATGTTCTGCTGTGTACCATGTTAATGTTATCAGTAGTATACATACCTATCTGCCACACTTACAGGTACAGCTTGATCTGGTGCCACACTCTCCACCACCAGATGACCATCCTGCCGTATCCCTACTGACAAATTAAATTGACCATTCTCTTTGTATAACACACAACACCTCACTGAAGGATGAGAATGTCCTCTTAATGCTGCAAACAAACTACTACCATATCCAGACTTGCCACTCTGAAAACAAATGGATCCACCAATGAAATACAGGATATGAAACAAAAGCAAAGATGATTCTGTTTACATATATGATAAATTACAATAAGTTGATACTGGAAGTAACCTATGTTTGTGAAACACTGACGCCACTCTGAAAAGCAATATGAGATGGTAAAAGATAAGTTACAAGTGGTCAAAACATGTTGTCCTTAGAGAATAAATATCTTATTAACAGCAACTACATGTAACATAGCCAATAGCAAAATTCCAACAAAAATCAACATGCCCAAAAATCTTCTAATCCATGGACCTAAAAGCAATGAAGTTCATCTTACAGCATCTTCACTTGATAAGTATAGGATTACATTTTTACACTTTAATACCTTCATATTTTTAGCATTTTCATTCCTTTGAAAAAAGAGCACTAAATCAGAATGATAAAGATAATTAATTTATTCTTAAAGAAAGAGTCACAATGGCATCCTTCATCATGAGACTTTGTAATCAAAACAAAAGAGAGCAACAAAATAAAGCCAACAAGTTGGTCTGCATACTGGAGATGTAGTAGGTCAGAGCTCCAAACAAACACAATCTAAGCATTATGTCTGGGAGGCCAGCTAGGAGCCCATTGAAACATTTCAGTAACAATATCCAGTAAAACCATATGATAACAATCTGTTTTGTGGCACAAAATAGACCCTCAAACAAAAGGAAATTGAATGCAAATTGGACACATATAATCTATGGTTACATGAATAAAGCATTAACTTGGCAGGAAAGTCACTTAAATACTCAACATTTGAACTAAGTAAATTTCTTCTTTCCTCCAAAATTAGAATGTGCAGATCCTTCAAAATCTACATGTGCTACTTAGGCACTCAAAGTACTTATGTACTCACTGACAAAAAAAAAATAGAGGCTCTAAAGAGCCTGAAACACTCACCTAGCAAACCTAAGGCCAGCAGAACTTGTTGAAAAAATTCTTCATTTTTTTCAAGGACTAATAAGACACATTTTCATTCTGATTTTCAATATTTTTTTTGCATATTCATGCAAACCTAATTTATATAAATCTTTCAGAACTGGCAAAAATTCAATGATCATTAAAAATCTGTAATGTATATTTAAAAGCTCATAAATTCAGTTCTACATTCCAAATTGGAAGACATTCTGATTTTGAACATAGTAGTTATGACCATTTGATGACAAATTTCTATTTTTAGCAATGACAGCCATTTTGGTATGTGGTTGGGGATGTCAGGCACAATTTTGAGAGGGGACCACCTGAGGACTTGGGATCCTGGCAAAGTTTCATTGTTATTGGTCTTTTAGTTTCTCTCAAGAAGATTTTTGATATATTTTTCACATATTTAAGCCTAATTTGCATAAATATGTCATAATTAGTCAAGTTCAATTTTCATTTAAAACCCCATAGTACATATTAAAACGCTCATCATTTCAATTCTACAAACCAAATTTGAAAGACATCCTGACCTTGGACCTTTGGGCAAGGTGAGCTAAAACAACAGGCCCATTGGGCCACATCCCTCACCTGAACATTTCACATAGATGCAGAAATTTTGGATTTCCAATGTGTCACTATTAAAAGGTATGGACAAAGACAAACCTCTCATCTGTTAAATTTTGGACCCCTATTGTGACCCAACATTGATCCCAGAGGCCAGTATTTGTACAAACTTGAATCTACACTATATAATGATGCTACAATATGGATTTGATAAGTTGTACACCTGCTATTCTTGATTTTCCTATATAAACCTATGTTAAACTTTAGGCCCCTATTGTGGCCCAATGGGCCCCTATTGTGGCCCAATCTTGACCCCTGTGGCTACCATTTGAACAAACTTGAATCTACACTATATGATGATGCTCCCACATTAATTTGATAAATTTCACACTAACAGTTCTTGAGAATAAAACCTATGTTAAACTTTGGGTCCCTATTGTGGCCCCATCTTGACCCTGGCGTCTACCATTTGAATAAACTTGAATCTACACTATATAATGATGCTCCCATATTGATTTTATAAATTTCATACTAACAGTTCTTGAGAATAAAATTTTCAAAGATATTTTCCTATATCAACCTATGTTAAACTTTGGGCCCCTATTGTGGCCCCATCTTGACCCTGACAGCTACCATTTGAACAAACTTGAATCTACAATATATAATGATGCTCTTATATTAATTGGATAAATTTTACACTTTCTGTTTTTGAGAAGATTTTTACAGATATTTCCCATTTAAACCAATGTTAAACTTTGGGCCCCTTTTGTGGCCCCATCTTGACCCTGGCAGCTATCATTTGAACCAACTTGAATCTACATTGTAACAGGATGTTCCCATATTATTGGATAAATTTTACACTTTCTGTTTTTGAGAAGATTTTTACAGATATTCCCCATTTAAACCTATGTTAAACTTTGGACCCCTGTTGTAGCCCCATCTTGACCCTGGCAGCCACCATTTGAAGAAACTTGAATCTACACTCTATCAAGATGCTTCCACATAAGGTTAGTGATTTTTGGTCCTGTGGTTCTAGAGAAGAAGATTTTTTAAGACACCCACCCAATTCCCAATGTTTCTCAATTATCTCCCCTTTGATAAGGGCACTGTGCTGATGTAGCTAGTCTATACCATGACCAGAGTCTCTGTGTATGTAGTCACTGTGGTGATGTGTCTAGTCTGTGTCATGACTGAGGTCTCTGTATATGTAGTCACTGTGCTGATGTGTCTAGTCTGTGTCATGACTGAGGTCTCTGTATATGTAGTCACCATGCTGATGTAACTAGTCTTTGTCTCTGTGTATGTAGTCACTGTGCTGATGTAGCTAGTTTTTGTCTCTGTGTATGTAGTCACTGTGGTGATGTGTCTAGTCTGTGTCATGACTGAGGTCTCTGTATATGTAGTCACTTTCCTGATGTAGCTAGTCTGTGTCTCTGTGTATGTAGTCACTGTGCTGATGTAGCTAGTCTCTGTCTCTGTGTATGTAGTCACTGTGCTGATGTAGCTAGTCTGTGTCTCTGTGTAGGCCATCACTGTCATGATGTAGCTAGTCTTTGTCTCTGTGTATGTAGTCACTGTGCTGATGTAGCTAGTCTTTGAACTACCACAGATCTCTTTGTATTTAGTATACTACAGATTCCCTATAACAATGATTCTTTAATTCTGCATGTTGCATTCTGTTTACAATTGCAATGATAAAAAATTGTCTTTAGTTTGTATTTCATCTTGTGAATATGGTTTCCCTACAACCAAAATCCAAACTAACTTAAATTCTGAGTTACAAAGTGACATTTGTTAAATAAGTTTAATGGTTACCCATTACTGATTTTTAGGCATTGATCAAGTAATTTCTCCAGCTCTTACCTTGACCAGTCATGTGTGGAAATGAGTGGTGTCTATTCAGTTATGATAAATGAGTGGTGTCTACTCAGTTATGATAAATGAGTGGTGTCTACTCAGTTATGACAAATGAGTGGTGTCTACTCAGTTATGACAAATGAGTGGTGTCTACTCAGTTATGACAAATGAGTGGTGTCTACTCAGTTATGATAAATGAGTGGTGTCTACTCAGTTATGACAAATGAGTGGTGTCTACTCAGTTATGACAAATGAGTGGTGTCTACTCAGTTATGACAAATGAGTGGTGTTTGCTTAGTTATGCTAAATGAGTGTTGTCTACTCAGTTATGATAAATGAGTGGTGTTTACTCAGTTATGATTCAGTATTAAGCATCATAAAGAATCTTAAGAATGAAAAAAACAATGTAATATACAAATATTTTTCCTTAAATAACCAAATTAGTTATATATGTCCATATTGAACTCCTGTAAAAATATATAGACCTATTTCCATTAAATTAACTAATGAAGATTCCTGTATAATTCTCCTATTGAGTACAAAACCATCAGTAACAATTAAAGGCAAAAACTTAAAATCTGCAGGGAGATCTTCTCACAAGAATCCATACAACATCATATCAATCATCACTTCTACAAATCACATGCTTCCCGTGTGTTCATACTAGTACCTAGTGCTAATGATCGGTGTAATAGATCACATAAATACAGGAACTTAACTTACCTTTGATTTTAATTTCTCTGGTAAATACTTTCTAGAACTTGTTGGGCTGTAATGATAAAAGTGTATATATCATCATTTATAGCACCAGATATGATATACAGTATAATCCACTTATATTGGACCCTGATATATTGAAATCCCCCTTAATTGGCAATGATTTTAATTTCCCCACTGGTTTACATTATTACCATTTTAACCTGGTAATTTTGAAAACCCTGTTTAAAAGAAAAATTGATTCCACTTCCACTTTCAATATATCCAGTTTCTACTGTATGGATCTGTATTTCTTTTATGTTCTAATTTACATCACAAACCCAGGACCGGTAAATAACAGAGAATAATATATAAAGTCAAACCCAGAAATACTGAAACCAAAGGGGATCATTAGTAATCACATGATTTAGGCTTGATATTAAAACCATTTCAAATTAAGTGGGCTTTAAAAATATATCAGGGCTCAATTTAAGTTGGTTCCACTGTCTAAAGAATACACAATAAGCCGTAGTTGATTATCATATTACTAAAATTAGTCAAATTTCATAAATAGAAAAGAGTAGTTTTTCTAATTTGTAAAAGTTGAATATGTGATAGATAAGTATGACACCAACTACTATGAGCTGTTGAAGCTCTCTACAATTACTTCAAAATAGGGTTCATACACTAGCATGATATACTAGCATAGTTCTGAAAACACATTTGGTGCAAAGTCTACTTATTATTGCAAAATACATGTGTAAGAAATCACTTGATGAACATGAAGTATCATAATTATATATTTGACACAGCTATGACCTGGTGAAACATTACAAAATGGAACATAAGGTAGATTATTGCGGGTTTGATTTTTTGGGGGGGGGGCGGAAGTAGAGTTGCCAATAGGCCATTGTAATGATACCACATACAAAAGTGATATACTAGCACCTGAAGGGCATATGATGTCAACATAGCAAGCTTCTAAATATACAGCTAATCAACATGCTAGTTAGTCTACCATAGAGTCATAGTTAATTAATTCCCAGATTTGTGTGCCCACTTGTCCCTTCTTGGTACATCATCATCAAAATCAGGGGAAAAGTTATAAAGGATGCTGCATGGCAGACACACTAACAATTATGAATTAGTCTGAGGAAAACTTAACCTAGAGCATGTGTTGCTACAATAAGTATCATTATTGTATATATGGGATGATAGGAGGTGGACCACCCAGGGTGATTCTGTACTTCTATGGTATGCAAATTATAAAAATGCTTTGTACATAATGAAAAATATTTCTTTGATATCGTATTCAAACACATATACAGTGATGTCTCGTTAGTCTGGACACATTTGTCTCCAAGCGATTTGTCCGGATTAACAAATTTTCTGGACTACCGGATCATGCCTCATGCCAAGAATTTTTTCCCCTGTCATATTTTCAGTGCAAAAGTTTAGATCTAAATAAGAGAAGGAAAATACATGAAAATTAACAGAAAGAAAAAAAAGCATTTAAATATGACAAAAAGAAAACAAAATGTTTTGGAAAAAAGATGAAGAGCGAAAAAGTGATCGAAGACAAAGAATAAGCACTTGTTCTCCATTACACAGATGTCATTATTAAGCCTGGCAGAGATCGAAAGATGGTCCGTAGATTATCTGCCCTATTTATGTTATGTAAAATGAAGAGAATAAGTTGTGTATAATCTCTTTT
The DNA here is from genome assembly GCA_016161895.1 of Pinna nobilis. NCBI lineage: Eukaryota > Metazoa > Mollusca > Bivalvia > Pterioida > Pinnidae > Pinna > Pinna nobilis. The sequence goes on from JACSZP010024897.1 coordinate 6,835, forward strand.
GACCTTCATTTAAAACAAATATCACCATATTCTTCCTTAATCCAAAGAATAATGATAATATCAAAGTACATGTAAGTAAATTTATTGACAGTCTCTACCTTGACAGAATAATCAAACCCGTGAGTACTATTAAATGTTGCAATCGATCGATAAAAGGTGGCAATTATCTACCCCCTTATTATCAATTAGCTACAAACAGGGTTAAAGACTTGTCTCTGTTATTATCTATTTCAAGTTGTTGTATAAACAACAACACTCACTAACAACTGCCAGAATTTTGTCCAGACTAATGACTCATATTTACATTGGTTCAGCATGTTCGTTCCAAAAATAGACTGTCTGGATCCGGAATGCGAATTTCCAGATTATCAAAGCATTTTAACACTATAGTGAATTTTCCGGATTAACGAGTTCCGGACTAAAAAGACATCACTGTACATGAAATACTTATAAATATTCATCTTTCTTGAATCAACTGTTTTGTATGTTTCTCTGTGTTGTACATTGTCATAGTATCCTAATATTGATAATGCTACTGCCTGGTAGATAGCAGAATGATTGACAGGCTTACAGATCACATGTCCATTACAATGAAGTGGTCATATTAAACTGGTACCAATAATGCTTGATTTTGTACATTGAATGATAACAGATGATTTAGTTACTAACCCTTGACATTTGGCTTTATTTGTCTCTATGTCCAGTAATCCTGGTCGCTGGACAAGTTTTCCAAGAACCCTAGGTGACTCTGGGGATGGTTCAGATTTTTTGCGTAGCTTTGGCGTTGGTGATGAAGCAGCAGATGATGGTGATGATGATGATGGTGAACTATGATTTGGTAGGTAGACCACAGGTAGGCTCTGAGATCTACAATACTTCTGTTCCACATCTTTTGTCATCTGACGTGCTGCTCGGTACTTTTCTCTTTCTACAGGGGTGGTTATACGTGTCAGGTCATCGTCATCCGAGATTTCAAGGCTTAACAAATTGTAGACTTCTGCCAGCAGAAGTTCCCGATCTACTGTGCTGATGTGGTCATATGACTCTAAAACAAAGAAAACCATTGAAACTTATGGGAAAAAAACACCGACAGATACTAGTAGCTGTTACACCTCTGTAAATAGCATTAATAAATAACTCTATAACATCAAGTGTTCTAAAATGATCTTACATGTACTAAAGGAACACATTCTTATACATGCTATAATCTTAAATGAACGAGAGATACAAATATTTTGTAGCTCTACTGGTAAAAGTGGATATATAGAAAGCAATAACAGTATTTAAAAAGACTTGAATACAAACTACAGTTACCGTCATCTTTCACAGACCTGACACATGCCACAGACGTAACACCTGTTTCAGGACAGAAGTTTGTCATAGGGCCTACAAGTGTGAGGTAAGAGGAGATTTCACACCTATTACATGTATTAAGCTTACCTAAGAAAAACAAGTTAGCCTCAGCCAGATCAGTCCCAGTAACATGGTGCCCTGAAGTGATACAAAACAACATTTTATCATATGGTTAATGCAAGATAAAGCATAATAACTCACAATGACAGTACCGGAAGTGTGATAAAGAAACAAATATGTGACAGCGGGATATGGGGAAGGAGACTCTCTTGTCATAGTGCTTAGGAGAACATTCAAAGAGAGTAAAGAATGCAGACTTATGCTGATGAAACTAGATAACAGAGATCTTGGTTCCACTAAAAAATATGCCACTTATGTGAAGACTTCACTGTGAAGTGAAGGACTATTAAACTGGCCTATTCTCCGCATTTATGGGCATTAAACAATAAGGGTTCTAATGTGTTGACAACTACTGTGGCATGACACCTCCCTGTCTCATATGAAGGAAAGCCAAATTTGCAGTGCAGACTTCAACTCATGACCTATGGATCAGAAGGCCAAAAAGCTAACCACTGAGCCACAATGGCTCTTATGGACCTCTTAATCAAAAGTCTTACAGGTTTTAATGCTCATGATAGCCTACAATTATAAGTGGCCCCTGGGCACAGTTGCACAATGTACTGTTAAATTAACTTAAAGTTAGCCACTAACTACAAGTTAAAATTCTAGCTTGTATTTTGCTAACCATATGATTTAACTCTATTGCAGAGTTATTTAGTTAGTTAATTACGAATTGACTAATAAAAAATCTATTTTAGAATTACTACAACCACAAGTTTACCCATTAGTAATTGTAAACGTTATTATCGCAAATATATATATATATAGTGGTTGTCTAGTAGTTATATTTTAGTGTTGTGTTGCGTATATGTTTCAGTTACCAGGTGACCAGATATGTGAGGACAGACAATACATGTGTGTACATAAACAGGAGTTTTCAGAGTGACCATATGATGGACATAAACATTTATTCCATAGTACAAGGTAGAGTTCATATGTGGAAAGTGACTGGAATGAATTAATGTTGTGTATTGGTGAATTTTTTATGTCTGTTAAAAAAACAATAATTTTTTGTTGTGTGTATATGTAAGTGTGCGAGTGTTTCAATGTACATGTATGTGCTTTTGTTGAAATAAATGTGTATAATTTATAGTACATATTTTGGGTTGGTATATTTGCGAAGGGTATTTTTGGGCCAATAAATCAAAATTGTGACAATGCACATGTTTTTTTTTTTATGAAAATAAGACTAAGAACGCTATTATGGGTATCTTAAACATTTATACCATTCACAATCTGAGCACTTAGATGTCATCATTTGATCTTAGTGAGGACAGAATATATCAATCTATTTATATCCTGTGGGAACCATTCTCCTATAGTGTTGTCTGGAGATATAGTTCCCAAGTCATACACTGCTGAAATGAAGGTGTAAAAGTAAAGAAAACAGAAAAACAGCTGGCTTACTTTGGAAAAGAAGGATGAATTTATGCAACTTGCGGTTTTCTAGCCATTGGATAACATCTGATGTTGACCACTGTCGAAGCTATTGGTAAAAAAAGAAAATAATTTAATTAATGATTTTAAGTTGTATTTTAGACAGGCACATGTCAACTTGATTGTGGTAAATGTAAGATTCAATGAGACACTACTCGGGCTGTACATTCATCTACAAATGTAACTCTATAGCTGTACAACACTTAACAATTTACTCTGTCTTCTTGTTACTTTATTTTTCTACTCCAGAATCTTTCAAACAAAATACAGACGTAAATGCAAGTGAAGGGATTAAAATTTTATCTTGATACACAACACTTAGGCCAAACAGACATCAAGATTGTCTAAAATGTATCGATAAAGGTACAAAGCTATGTAGGACATTCTTACTTACTTTTCTGATCACAGATGGCTCTCTTTGTACTTTTGTTCTTGACAGAGAGTTTTCTGAAATCAAATGAAAAATCAGGCGTGAAACAGACACAGTACGCAGATATGTATATTCTACCAGCTATATATCACACCAAAAATACACAGATGTGTATCACCTACCAGTAATATATCACACCTATATACACAGGTGTTTATCATCTACCAGTAATATATTACCCCTATATACACAGGTGTGTATCATCTACCAGTAATATATCACACCTATATATGCAGGTGTGTATCATCTACCAGTAATATATCACACCTATATACACAGGTGTGTTTTATCTACCAGTAACATATCACACCTATATACACAGGTGTGTATCATCTACCAGTAATATATCACACCTATAAACACAGGTGTGTATCATCTACCAGTAATATATCATACCTAAATACATATGTGTGTATCATCTACCAGTAATATATAATACCTAAATACACAAGTGTGAATCATCTCTTAGATATATATCACACCTAAATACACAGATGAAATATATCACAACTAAATACACAGGTGTGTATATACCTGTAATATATCACACCTAGATAAACAGGTGTGTATCATCTACAAGTTATACAGTGGAAACTGTCTAAATCAGACACTGTCCAAACCTGAATCCTGTCCAGATTGGACAAATCTGGCGGAACATAATTTTCCTCAATAATTTCAGTTACTTAAAACTCCCTGCAAACCAGACACTATTCATTCCGGACACCGAACATGATTTTTGACCCGAATAGAGCATTTGTAAGCTAATTTTGCCTGAGAAAACCGCACACTTGGTGAAATATTTTTCACACCTATCTAACCAGGGAGGCTGCGTACTTACGGAAGTCGCTAATTAATGGGTCGAGACTGGTCTTAGTATTGTTGATTGTTTATTGATTTAAAGTCTACCACTTTTGCGTTGTAAGTTATCACCTCTATCCCAATGATAAACATTTTAAAGCATGGCTTGAGCTGCTTTTAACTGTTTATAATTCTAGCGATGGAACTTGTAATAATCGGTATACATGTATGACGAAAACTCGAGTTACACCTCTGTAAACCTATCGATATCAGGAATGAATTTCATCTTTCTTTCAAACTTTACGTCATTTTTTGCTATTGTTTTAAGTTTTGATCTCTTTTATAATTGTTTCTTTTTAAAGATATCATTATGCCGGATGTTTTATTCAATACAGACAATTAACGAACATACCCCCCCCCNNCCCCCCCCCCCCCCCCCCCCTACCCATATTACCATAAATTCAAACCAGAGATCCACGGATCTTTCAGCTCTACTGGTACATATGGAAACATGTTGAGCAACATAAATTATGACTTTAATAATATAGTCCTAAAAATGACCTAAAGAGGTCCAATAAGGTCAAACTTTATTTCAGACCAAC
>JACSZP010024900.1:938-12522 GCA_016161895.1 Pinna nobilis
CTCTACATACAGCAGTGCCGAGCACAGGCAAAATTTGTCGCCCTTCACCGGCACATGGTGACGTCTCCATATGAGTGAAATATTCTTGAGTGGGACATTAAACAACAACAACATGTACTTGAACTAGAGTGCTGCTTCACTTAATTCTCTACAGATTAACTGACAAGTTGCCGTTACACTGTAATCTTTTTTATACACCTATTACAAAGAATCTGAGGACTACAACAGTAGTTATAGTGTTAGCTGTCAACCTGGCACGGTAATAACCGCATATATTACACGTATTACACTTTAGTCTTTACAGTAGGCCTAAAGCAGTAATTGAACAAATAAACAAGCAGTGCATACTCGATATTGCATCTTTTTCACTTTGATTCAAAATTCCCCGAAACGCTATTTCAACAAAACTTGGGAATATCTTGCTTGGTATATGTGCATCGTCGCCTGCTAACGAGACTCCGGATAAAACAGACTGTGACAAATCCATCGCATCTACTCACACCCCCAAGTTGTTTGGTTCTGGATTCTGTAAGTTGACAGTCACATGAGTTGTCATGAAGGGGAATACCGAGCCCGATCGATAATAGATCTACAATGTATTAGTGGAAAAACTACAAAGGATCACATATAGAATAACAAAAAGTTTAATTTACTGCAGAGGTAAGTATTTTAATGTAACTTAATAAAAAACGAATTTTATATATAGTATATCTGACGACAACGGACTGAGAAAGTGTTTGGACAGCCAAGTCAAAGGGAAGCAACTGTGTTAGCCTTATTCACGGTTATGTATACCTATCCCGTGTAGCTGTCGGTATTGTACACTACAGGTGAATTGTGTACGTAGTTGTTAATCATCAACCTTGAAACACAAATTTCAAATTTAATTGTTTGTGTGCAAGGTATTTGAACTTATTTCATCGAGGACTAAGTCTTTGATTCATTAATAAGAGACACACGAAGACAATTTTAACGCATTTTCATAAACATCTGTCCACCCTGCTTTTGGTCAATTGCTTCCTACTCCATCACATCTGACGAATGTGAACGGTCGCAATCGAATTGATATGCTTAGGAGTTAAAAATGAAAAATCTAGAAATTAAAATTCGAATTTACCTATGTCATGTAAACAGACGGATCAATCGGCCTTCAAACAGGCTTGTTGAGAGAGAGTTTCGTAAAATTAATCGTATATGCCTTTGGTATTTTTTTACTCCTCCAAAAATTGAAGGCAATTTCAACTCACATCAAGGATTCAGTTATTTCCAGGGGGGGGGGGTCCAACTTGGAAAAATCTAACCTTTTTAAATGAGAATCTAAGCATAATTGACGTACATTGAAAGTATATTTTGCAAATTTCAAAGGGGGGTGTCCGGACCTCGACCCCCGCCTAGAAACGCGCAAGCATTTAGTCTTAAATTTCAGTTTCCCCTGGTTCAATCATAAGGTGACTGTTGTAGCCTAACTGTAGCTAGGCTAAGCAAATCAAGATTTTGTTTATTAAAAAACTTCAACCCTCTGTCATATTTTACCCCAAGAAAACCATTAGAAATTGCTCTGAATTCACTTCACATGTACGTTTTGATATTAACCGGTATTTTTCACCATGATTGCACGGATTACAGACGTTCAAACATTCCAGGACGGCATTAAGATTTTTTCCAAGGGTTCCGATTTTTATGACGGAAATCAATTTTTTGAAAAGGATTTCGAGTGATCTTTTGGTCTCAATCTTTCTATGAAAAATTCATCTCGGGGGTAAAAGGCTCAAACCGAAATTGAAATTAGATAACCTTTTATTATAGACCACTCTCCAATACTATGCTAACAGAGGATACTATTAGACCCACATGTGCATTTGTAGTTCCTCACGACAACCCTGATTTTTTCTGAAATTACAGAGAGAAAATTTCCATTTCTATGCAGGTAGGATGAGGGATTCCCTACAGCCACAGACATGGATACGTACACACACACAGAGAGAGAGAGAGAGAGAGAGAGAGAGAGAGAGAGAGAGAGACAGATAGATAGATAGATAGATAGATAGATACAGGGCTGAGGGTATAGGGTAGGCCTACTCTTACAGCTCAGAACGATGTCTTGGTGGGTGCTGTAGGAACGAAGCTTCTGGAACCCCATGGGTTTATTCAGTTTGATAACACAATATGGTGTAAATTAATGATTTTTAATCCTGTTCCACTTTTGTTCTGTTACATGTATTTCATTTTTAAAGGTTCTATTTAAGGATGGACGCTTTGCATGACAAAACTTGAAATTACCTTAGGGCCTAATTTAAACACGTAAACGACAATCGATTGTTCATGGACAAAATTCAAATGTAATAAATGTCTCCAAACTTTTTTTTTTTTTGAGTTGATGCTTTTTACCTGAAGTAAAAGTTAGGATCCCAGTATCAGAGAACCCAACCCGCAAATCTTTGGGTGTTTTCAGCTCTATGGAGTGATGATGGGGAGAAAAAACGACAAGGAAATCTAATGGTTGAATTTGTTCAAACCCCGGCACCCTTAAGCCTGATTATATAAGTTACGGTGCATGGATTGCATGCCAAAATCTGTCCACTTAGATAATCACGCCAAATACCGGACTTGTAGTCTGAAATATATTTCAAAATCGTGTACAAGAGAGCCGAGAGAGATGATAAAGTTAAACAAAATGAATATTACTGAATAGATCGAATAAGAAGTACGCGATGACTTGCGCCTAATCGAGGGTATTTATTTCAATTTTTGTTTTATTTCATAAAAAGATAAACGAACCCGAAACCCTTGTTTATTTGAGCTGTTCCGATGATGAAGCCGATGAGCGATATGAGGTAGGCACCATTTGTTTCCTCACCATAAATAACATCTATCTAGAACGATCGCACCAGTACTACGCGAACGTTCATGGTATCTTAAAAGTAATAAATCTTTATGTCTTATCTGGATCAAATATTTTCAAATAAGCTCGCTGTGAATGGCTGAATAAATATGTCGGCCAGAGACGAGAGGACAAAGAACCGGTGTACTCATAGGAACAAAAAGGAATTATTACTAGGTGACCTACTCCAATCTTGGGATACCAACTCCTTGAATTTCGAATAATGAAATAAAGCATATGTTTTTTTTAACCAATGATCATGCAAAGTAAGCTCATGTAATAAAAAAAAAATCGGTGTTACCAACATTTGTGATTTTAGCGACAAAAACCCCTGAAATTATATGTCATGGCATACGATGATACAGGAAATACTTCACACGACATTTATACGCACGAGTATGTGATACATTCAGGAATGTACATTTATTGCATATTTATTCATTCATAAATATGTAAATTTCTTACGGAAAGAAAAAGAAAACCTAAATTTAGTGGGGCCCAGTGACCCACATAACCCGTCTCTTTCGAAACTACATAAAAAGTACGAATAACGTGACACGAGCGATAGTAAGACGACATTACCTTGTCTACCAGTACAAATAAAGCATTCCCATAAACCATGCAAGTCTTCCTCCTCAAGTGAAACAGTTGAACAATTATTGTGTCTTAAAGCCCGCACGAACGTCAGGGAGGGTTACAGTAAGAAAAACCCATAATATATCTTGATGGTGCGTGTGTGTAAAAACTTCACATTCTTAACAACGCATGTCATCTTCCATCGTCTACAGCCAAATCCGCCCCTTGAGTTCCCAATAAACCTGGACTTGTACGGCTAGGGAGTTTGTAATACCAATGAAAAAAACATGGAAATAAAATTGATGAAGTACCAATGGAAATACGAAACCCAAAGTCCTAATAAATATGTCAAGTTTAGAATGATAACGTTCTCTACGTGGACAACAACAAATCCCTAACGGGGTGGGATCAGGTGTCCGGAAGGAGTCAGCGCCCCCTGTTGGCATTCTGCACCCGAAACCCGAACGTAGGAAAAGTAGATCTCTTCCCCCTTTATTTCCGAATTATATCAGAGTTTAGATTTAAACATTCATATATTCTTACATTGATACATTTAATGTTATCTTCGTTATGTTAACAACCTAATGTTACCAAGCATTGATACTAAAATTAGGATAGGACTTTATTGATAGAATAAAAGAAAGATGTTTGAATTATTTGCTCCTTAGCTTGTCTACTGTAATGGCTACCTCTTGGAATATCAAAGTCAGGAAGTCTGGACGGGGATGACCTCAAATGACCCGAGGATCAGTAAACAATAAACTAGGTAGAACCTGTAGAGAAGGTAATTGGTTTTTGAATGACTTAACACTTTTAAAGAAATATAAAAATGGTCATTGGTTAGTCATTCTGACATGGTTTTGACAGCTGACCATTTTGGAATATGTTTGAATAACTTGTCGACAGTCGGTAATGTTAACACTCGGAACTTTACATTTATCGTAATGCCAATTAATGTTTCAAAATTAGAGATTATATCGCATACAAATCCTTCTGAGTCAACGAATGTAATCCACAGTAGCGCTAATCGGGTTAAGGCTATCATTTAAGTGGTTAGAAAACACGACATGCAGTTAATGAGCAAACCGAAGATTTACGACTCCTTTTGGTTAAGTTCCTGACAACTAATGAAAAGAGATTGTGGCATTGGTTTCTCGTCCGAGTCAGTACTTGGGTTGAAAAAATTTGAATCTTAATTCAATGGATAAATTATTTCCTGAAATAGCATTTTTATGAGAATTTTTGTTAATTAGTATTCTGTATAACGTTCAAATAAATTTTATCACGTCAGATTTTATTTCGATATAAAGACAGGACGTAAATATTTTTCTTTGATGTAGGCCTCTCTCTCTCTCTCTCTCTCTCTCTCTCTCTCTCAAACGAGTATACCCTCGTTATTGCACGAAACCATGAACAGATAAATTAACCTATGATTCATGTCTATAGTTGTAGGAATGAATATGACAAATTCAGCATGTTGATGATTCTCTTGAGAGTTGACTAACTCCTAAAGATACCACTAAAGATATTACTAGAATGTCGGCTGTGGCCTATTCCTCAAAACATGTGAGACTTTCAAAAACAAATAAGGTAATGGTAATTTGAGTATAAGGGAGTACTCAATGAGAATAGTGGTATTACATGAATTTGTTATGGATGATAAGTGATTTATTTTGAACCATAATTTTTTAACAGTGCTTAACAGTTGTATTCAGATAAACGTTCGTTAAGGTACATCCAATACTGACCAGAAGCCCCGTTTTTGGTTTGACCACTGACAAATTACAAATCTGATAGTTGAGATATATCAAGACATTTTGAGAGTTTGCCACACGTGTTTTCTGTGTACATTGAAAATATGCCACTAGCACTAAATTAGCGCTATATAATAGTTCACAGAGGCATTGAAAACCATCCTTGGTTGTAAGTGTACCCATTCCAAACTTTTCGAAAACTTATCATAAAAAGGTTGAACAGATTTCATCAAATTTGATGTTCTAAACTTAAATAATACAGGCTGAGAAGATTTCATAAACTTAAAACCTAACTTCAAATTGAAAAACCTTAGAAAAAAAAACGCCAATGTGATTTCAAAATGACCTCACTATGAAAGAAGAAAATCCGTTATTGAAGAGATCAATACATTTACTAGAGCTTCTCTGGTCCCTTAGAAACACCCTTTTCTGAAAACTGATCAGAAATAAAGAGAAACCTCGAAAGAGTTAGTCCTTTAAGAGGAAAAATATTAAGAGGGTTGTTCATTACAAAGACAAGTCACATGCAGTCTATATATAGATATTGTGGCAATAAAAGCGTGAGCAATCTGGAAAAGGGCATGTCGTATATATGATGACATCAACTATTTTTACTGGAACCGAATGAGTGCGTGTGTGTTTTTGTTTGTATATGATTGTCCCCTGGGCATCTGTAACAACAACATATTAAAATTATTTAATACTACTCAACTTACATCTAGAATAAACTTAATCTAACCGCAATCTCTTTGACAGTCCTTAACGTAGCATCTGGAAATTACCTTACGGCCATTGTTAATCCCTAATCCAATTGTGCTTATACGTCTTAGTTCGTTCTAGAATATAAAACCCGAACGGTTTAACCTGGAAAAGAAATAAAAATGCAAACAGCTGTTACCTACACAATTTAAAGTACCCGCTATTTTAAAAAATGATTATAAGTGCAAAACCACCGGTACTGAATATGCTTTATACCTGTAATTCACTTTTTATGTTGAAACGGTAAAATGATGAGTATGGATAAAATGAAAATTGAAAAAGAAAATTCAGCAACAAAGAGAAAGAAAACAATATCAGTCCTTCCTTACCAAATAGTGGGCGAGCGCGTGGTACATGAATTAATTTAGATGTCCTGTAATGGTCTTTAACTACACAATGTATATACACTTGTGGTTTGCAAATTGACATTGGAGGCGTACTTGGTTTCATATTATTGAAAAAAGAACATGATTCAAACTACCAAAATGGAGTGTACATGTAGATAAATTGATAAGTCACAATGTTGTCTGATGTCATGTTCTTGGTGTTTTAAAGTTCCCGTCTGTTAAATACTCGGTTCCGTAACATATTCCTCACGAACAAGCATTTTTGTCATTATTTCTGCTACAACTTTCAAAACATAAAGGAGAAAGAAAGTAGATACTTATTATATAACATTGGGTATAATTTGCTTTCTGAGCTGCACATGTCAATAAATCTTTGGATGCTTGCTACTCCGATGTCGTCATGTCCATATTTTTTAGTAAAGTGTTTTATCAAACACTTTTTAAAAACAACTAAAATCTGGTTTCCGATACAAAAGGAAAGTTGAGAAAAATGGTTTGAATCTTAAACTAGGTCCGCCTACCATATTCGCTACAAGCTATATAAGGAATTTCAAGAGACGTGATTTTGATATTTCCGGCGCAGTAAGATTTAAAAATATTGCATGTTGGCCCAGTTGAAAAATGAGCAAGAGAAGTTTTGTAACACGTTTTAATATTTGTAATACAATTACAATGCAGGCAAGTGCATTAGAAATCCAAAAAGATAGGATTTATTATGTTTAGTCAATTATTGAAGAATAACAACAAAATACGATTTCTCTGATTTCTATGATACTGGGTTTGTCATTGGTCGCAATATTCAATGAATAGTAAAATTGGTACCCGGAATTTAATGTTGTTTTCCACTACGAAAAAAACTTATTTCGCTGTGGTTTCATTTTTTCTCAAAATATAGACATGTGCACGGAATATTGTGTAACGGAGATGTTAATCTTTTGATCGATTACAAGGTTTTCAATCATAATGTTGGCATTCCAATGGATACCAATTGTGCAAAAATCCTTGCTGACTTAATTTCTTACTCATGCGAAGCTTGATTCATCCAGTATTTCTCTGCCAAAGGAATAAACAACTAGCCATTAGTTTAACATCACTAAGAGATATTCAATAGGTTTAGTTTCGATGAATAATCCCACATTTGCTGATTACCTTGAAAAACGTTATTGACTTAGAAAGTTAAGAAAATTACGGAGGGCATTATCTATTCATCTGGCCCGGATTTCATTTTATCGTACGACAAGCGTGGTCATCTGAATTGTTTACTCTATGACAAATGTGACGATTTCAAATCAAAGGGCAATACATTCATAAACTCCCCTTTCTTGATAGCTATATCCCATCATCGCCGGCCCGCAGACATGCTTTATAGCCAGGGGGTTTGAACGTTATCAACTTATAACGTCAATGAAGAATTTCTTATGGTTGCAATGAGAGCAGTATCATACACAATATTTCGTTATTTAGTACAGTGGATGGTATTCTGGCTTGACCACCCAGAATTTCGAATATGACTCCATTTTTGTATTTGTATTGCAGTTGCCTAATTGTTTTTGTCCGTTTTATTCCGGTTTTTGCCTTTTATAACTTCCCCTCGGTATTTTCAACTGCATGAACAATTTGTAAATAAAAATGATCCACCGATTTTATTTTGTTCCGATAAAAAGAATTATTTCAAAATCGGAAATGTTTGAATGAAAAGACTTGTTGATAATACTTATAGCAAGTTACTGTGACCTGTCTCGACGGAATCGATGCAGAAATAAGGGGATGTATTGGTCTTTTGATTGAAATGATTCTCGGGTTATCGGTAAGTGGGACAACTTTTTTCATATCTGTTTTAAATTCAGCACTTTACCAGTAGTCGCGTAATCTAATTGCATTAATTCAGAGTCAGATTTTGCTGTATGAACACTCTGGTGGTTAAACGAAGGAATTATGTGATTGTCTGCACTTTAATAAATTTTTCTGTGCTCTCAAATATCTTAACACTATAGACAATGGCCGTGACGTGCAGATGTATCACGGCACCCTGTCCTTTGATTTCGTTTGTTGCGTCAACTTACTCAGTGGTTTTATGCCACTTAATAGTGTGTATTATTCTTTTGGAGTGTTGCGTCAATGTTTGCACGATGCATCAAGATGAGAGAGAAGATATGACACTACTCTACACAATGCCATTTGTATACTATTTACCTAATGCTATTAGATTTATACCATCAAGGACAGATTTTGAATACAGATCAAATAAAAAATTCTGCGACCCTGTGAACATCTGTCCGTCATGATGAACTAGGAATTTTTTGACAGGTAAAAATGGAAGAAAAAACATAAACACCTGAATGTGTGTCAATTGAAATGCATTAACCGTAAATGTGTTGCCTAATGGTATTATAATTCTCCATTTGTACAATTCTTTCGATAAAATGGTGATAAAGAAAGATACACCATTTGTATATTCGTCAACAATACATGCCTTAGATTTTATATATTGTAGAGTTTTAACTTTCTATAAGCCGACAACAATTTTAATGTACGATGAACTAAGCCATTTACTATCAACACGATCGTGCCTACCTTGTTCTCTTAATACCTGAAGAATTACTTGAAGATACATGTAATTTGAAATTATTACAGATCACATGACAAAATATTGTTTTAAAAGAGCAACCTCATAAAAGGACAAGATGTAGCTTTTCAGGTACCACAATCTATAAAGAAAACAATCAAGATTGATCAAGATTTTTTTTTAATGTTTGTTTAGAGGTAATAACAATAGAACAGGAACAGGAGACAGAGGAAACACTATCTTACTTCCTGCTAATTTGGACCAATAAATGCATAGTAATTTTCTCCTTCATTGAGCAAAGTATGACATACTTCAATAATACATTGGAAACTTTTTGAATAAGACTTTGATATATAATATGCACTCATATTGTAGCTTTTTGGGTAATATTCATGAGTATTCGTCCTCTTAAATCATTTCCAAGTACATGTACTGTAGTTAAATTACATAAGGACTAATCGTTAAATTTTTGCCACGATTATCCCGATTTGAGGACAAATTGTGGGACAACGTGATAGAAGTTGGAATCGTATTAGAGCGTAAAAGAACTTAATGCGCTCTCGTAGCGAATCTTGGTGAGTTTGAACAACGTTTCTTTCAAGTTTCAAAACTGGTGCCTCCTATCTAGACTCTACTATGGTCTCACCCAACAAAATCTTGGCTTTCTTCTTTTTTAGTTCTCTGTGCTATTCTGCCCTGTTTTGTGACATGCTGCCGTTTATCGTTTTCTTTCGAGCACCTGTATACAAATACGTGTACATGTATATTGAAATTGCCAATTCAGCATCCACTTCATCCCGTTGTTTCGTTTTTTGCATATTATTTTGTCTTTAAAAAGAATAAGAGGGTAACCCCTACCTCCTTTATTGTATAGTGCAGCAAGCGTAGAAATCTTGCTCAACTGGTGAATATAAATCGTAAGAGATCTCAACAGAACTTAATGAACGCAAGAGATATCAAGAGAACGTAAATAACGTAAAGAACGCGACCGAACGTGATAGAATATCGTGATGGTCGTATAAGAACGTGGTAGAAATCGTGGCAGTTATTGACCTTAATCGCGTTGAATTCCTAACAAAAAGTAACAAATCGTGAAAAAAACGTACACAGAGCGTAGGGAAACGTAGCAGCACGTAGCGAAACGAAGAAAATGATAAACGAATGCAAGAGATCATGGAGCTCCACGTTTTTTTAAATCATAGAAATCGTGGCTTTAATAAAAGCAGCACAATGCAACTGATCAAAATGTTCAAGAGAAATGAAACAAACCGAATTCTGCTCTACTTCTATATTCCAGGTCAACTGGAAATAGTTCACACTATTGGCTACAAAGGAAATCGGAAGTGATGTTCAGCTTCGAGTTACATTGTTGCATCTATTAATTGTATGCAACTTGCACGCGTTAATTGTTCCTATACTTTTCGAAACAATTAATGCAATTTATCTTTTGCGGCTCATTAAAATTTGGGACATCAGCGATAAACTTGACTAAGTTAATTGCAATTGAAATAAAGCGGTTGCTCAAAATGCACTCATTAAGCAGTTTAATATCCGATTTTTTGGGGTGCTGTCTCGCGGAATTTCTGTTCTACTTACAGATACACAAACCTGACAGAGACAAATTGCAGTATAACAAAATAAGATTACACACTCCGTGGACTGTATATGCATGTTTATAAACGGAGACATCGAGGCAAAAAGGTAATTGTTTATTTCTGGTCCAAGGTCAAGGCTATCTGCAGGTGAAGGGAAATGTACAGTAAATCTAAAATTATTATATCTAATCTTATAAATAAATGGAACTGCGGAAGGTGTTCGTAAATGCATATTAATCCTGCTTAAAGTCTGTTGCATAGAAAAAAATCAGTATGGTAGAGAAATGCATCGAAATTGTAGACACAAGTATGTTTTTACCAGCAGTTATCACTAAACTATCCGAAATTAGAGTTTTACAAATACACTACGAGCTACAGCATGGTATTATGAAATAGATAAAAAATAACGGTCTCTTTGTGTGATTGACAAATACAAAAGTTTGTGAAATAATTTTAAAATCTCTGTTCATTTGAAACACTTCCAAAAACCACACAGAAACAATACTGAATTTTACAGAAACAGGATCCTTAAAATATACTGTGACAGAATTCTCACACTTGATCCAGTATACACCTGTCTCTTATAATAGAACAAAAATGGTCTATAACGTGATCTAGTTCTGAAGTGTAATGTACCAGATTAGTCACACATATGACGAATTTCGCTGTATCAATAAACATATTTTCAAGCATTTTGCCTTACAGAAAAGTTTCGAGATGTAATATGCATACCAAAACCTCAAGATATATTCCCAGTTCCAATCTGATCATGATTACGCGAAACATTATTTATTTTTGACAAACAATGTTGAACTATTTAAGGTTACGCTTTTTAAATACTAGTGTAATATGATTACTTTTGGTTGCATCTTATCTTGCCAAGACTTATTCTAAATATGACCATTTTATGTACAGAGGAAACAACTTGCTAACTGGAAAGTTATTACAGTGACAAGAATATCAGAACTTGCGTTTCACTAAATAAGTTGTGTTTTTTTCCTCACTTATCTTTTTCATTTGTATCTTGCTGTGGACTCAATGGCAGGTGTGAACGGTCCACCCATCCGTACCACATGCTTCCCCATTTTTCAGAGGTCTTTGTTTAT
>JACSZP010024902.1:0-16639 GCA_016161895.1 Pinna nobilis
TCCTGTTAGTGTTGTCAGAAGGTTCAACTCTGTGTTATCAGAAGGTTCAACTCTATTTTTAGAATCTTATCATTGTTATTACATACTTTCCCCATAGTTATTTTTATCTTATTTTATATACACATATCTTTGTTCATTATCAAACATATTTTCCAGCTTTGTTGGTCTTTCGTGCCAAAGGCATAGGTTTTTTTTTATACATTATTAACTTCTAAATTTAGTTTTTAATAATAATGTCATCACTTTTTGGTTTTTCTATCTGTCTGTCTGTCTTTAAAAAAAACTTTAATTTTGGATGTAGTTCCTTAACAGTTCGTTATTTGGCTTTTGAATTTCATGTGTATTTTCTTGAGGCAAAATCTTTCTTTTCTGGACAATTTATTTTATGTCATTATCTTGACCTCATTGTTGACCTTCTTCCCCAAAAATTATGTTATGTTAACATTAGCAGGATGTCTGCATAACTTTAAAGTAATAACTGATAGGGCTGATATATTTATAACCTGTATTTCTCATAGCTAGAACTTCTTTTCCATATCCAACATTTTGACCTAGTGACCTTGACCTTGTTTTCATTTTGATTAACACTTGTGAATGAAAGGTCATTCGTATTCTCATAGACATTGAGTTTTTCAAAATTCAGTATAATCTCTTTATTTTCAGTCTCATCAAATTTTCATCTGGTTACAGAACATTCTTTACACAGGATCCTATAAATTTCACAGTAACAGACATACATGTACATGTAGCTTCATGACCTTGACCAAAATTTTTGACCTTCATTCTAAAACAAATAATATTGGCCATAATTTTCATTCTACATGTAATATTATCTCTTCAATTTTATAACTAATAAGTCTCATAAATTTTTTTATGATTACAGATCGGAGCGTCCTTTACCCGTGATCGGAGAGATTTCACGATAACAGACATACTTCAACGAGAAACAATTACCGATGGATTCATCATCGACAGCAATGTACTGGAGTTGGTCTATCGAGGCTTCAATAACCTGCAGTCAGATACCGTCTACTATTGGTCATTGCCACAACCGTTCCTTGGAGATAAGGTATAACCATGGTGATAATCCTCTTTGGAGAATTTTCTCAACTTGAGTAACTGTAATTGAATTCTAAGACAAATTTCTTTCTCAAGCAACAAAATTCTTAAGTAATTGGTCCATGGTAGACTTAAGTATTTGTTAATAATGAAATTGTCTTCCTTCTGTTGATTGCCTCGGAAGCCCTGGTCTTAGAGTATATCTTGGTATATTTGACCTTTTTGCATTTTGAATCCAATATTTTTCTTCACTTATTCCTAGAAAATTTGTTTTTAATTGCTTTGATGCCATGTATATATCAATGATTACAAGGTCAGCAGATAATATGAATGCAAATAGAGTTCATATTTGTCCACATGCAGTATACAATGTAACAATTGCACCAAATTTGACTAAAGAGCTCCACAGAAAGCACAATTAAGTTATGTGCCCTTGTGTTATTATAGATAACCTTTATAATGCATCTCAGTTGAGAAAATTCTTAAGTTGGTCTATGGCCTGCTAATTTTAGCCATTTATTCAAAAGAGTGAATTCAAAACTTATAAGAATTGAATTAATTAATCTGAGAATGTTTTGATCCTGTGCCAATTAGATTTCATTTTTTTGCTGTTGAGTGTATATCTAAGTTTTATTCAAAAATTTAGGTAAAACATATGTATAAGTAACTAACATTAAACTTGGCATACAGTAAAATATGCTTTAGTGAGCACCTTTGGACAAACCACCATATCACACTGACTGTTTTTGCTATCCCCAAAAGTACCATTTGTTTACTAATCAGCCTTTATATAAAAACCATCTCACTTTAAAGGCCAGTTTTCTTTTGAACCTAGAGAGACCATTAAGATACAAGTTTCATTGAATTTTTTTTTCTCTTTTCGCTAGGTGGTTTCTTACGGAGGAAATCTGAGATTTGTTTTGACATATCGACCGGGGCTCGATCGTTCTCCACAGGAGCTGAATGCACCACTAGTGGAGCTAATCGTAAGTATAGATAGAGTTTTTTTTCAAGAGATCAAAGTAATTTGCATATCTGAATATATAATGTAACTGCTCATTTGAGCATTTTACTCAGAGTAGAAAAAAAAAAACAAAAGCAGGAAATGAAATGGAGTAAGTTACAATGTACATACACGTACATGTACAATGTATATGCAGCCACCAGGGCTGAAAATATGGAGTAGATCAAATTTGAAATATTGATGGAAGATATATGTTTTAAAAGTGAAAAAAGACGGTATAAAGTTTTTAATTGATGCAGATCTTGCTACAGTGTAACCCACTTAAATGGAACCCTTGTATATATTCAAGTCCTGCTTGATTATATATCAGGGGGTATACTGGATTCACCATGTCTGTCTGTCCATTTATTATTCCCCCATCAACAAAGTTGTAGGGTTACACTAGATTCACCACGTCTGTGTGTCCGTTCATCCGTCTGTCTGTCCATTTATCCCTGCACCATAACTGAAGTACCTGTGGGTCTACAATGTATTGATACTTCACGCATGGGTCCACGACTCAAGGAGGATCCATATTGATTTGGGGTCGAAAGGTCACATGACTCCGTTCCTTGAAAATGAGGATCTATATTGGTTTTCGGGTTGGAAGGTCAAGGTCACATGACACCGTTTCTTGAAAATGAGGATCCGTATTGATTTTACGGTCCAACGGTCAAGGTCACATGACTCTGTTCCTTGAAAATGGTTTCCGCACAATAGATCA
The DNA here is from genome assembly GCA_016161895.1 of Pinna nobilis. Classification (NCBI taxonomy): domain Eukaryota; kingdom Metazoa; phylum Mollusca; class Bivalvia; order Pterioida; family Pinnidae; genus Pinna; species Pinna nobilis. The sequence continues at coordinate 2,787 of JACSZP010024902.1, forward strand.
AGTACCTGCGGGTCCACAATGTTGATACTTCACACAATGGGTTGCCCATGACTCAAGGAGGATCCTTATTGATTTTGGGGTCAGAAGGTCAAAGATCAAGGTCAACGGGGGTATAAGTCCCGTTAGGACAGTTCTACTTTGAATTGATTTTAATTTACCTGCAAACAATTTTATTTAGATGTATTAAAACAGTTATTTTGAAAACCCTGTAAATTTGAAAAAAAGAAATATTAATTCCCCTTTTGCTTTCAATAAATCCAGGTTTGACCATATTTTCCTTTGATATGAGTTTTTACGATTTTCTTTCAGGGCAATGACATCACATTAATGTACAGAGCAGACCAGAGTCCAGTGGCCAACACGCCCGTCCCTTACACCATCCCTATATATGAGGTAAAGCTGAATTCTCTGAAAACATCATGGTTTAATTGCTAAATTTTGACTGCAGGTATCTCATGGTTGAATATGAATTTATATAAAGATAGATTTAGAAGACTATCTTATGTAATTCAGAGGCATGCTTGAAGACAGAGAAAGTAGCTGACGCAATTACAACATACAGTAGAGTCGGTCTATAACGAATCGGCTTAAAGCGAATTCAGTGCTATAATGAAGAGGTTTAAAATCCCCGAAAAGAGTTACTATTTATCTATACATGTAGTAAATTCTGAATCATTAAACGTAGGATGCCTATAACAAAGTCAAAAGTCAATCCTGTTTGACTTCGTTATAGACCAACTCCACTGTATGTAATATGTGGGGCAGAACTAGGAGCGCACTAACAAATACTACCAATTCATTAAATATTGTGGTTCTATTTAAAATATTACTCACATGGTAGGTCTCTGGGAATAATTCTGAATCATGGCATTTGGTTTGGTCTTCAGTGAGACGCCTACATATATCATGCATAAAATGAATTACGGCGGTCCTTTTACTTTTTATGGGACAAACGAATATTACTTACAATGTATGTGAACTACAGTGGAATTGTTCTATAACGAATTCAAAGAGGATTGACTTTTGACTTCGTTATATGCATCCTTCGTTTTAAGCTTCAGAATTTACTATATACATGTATGTAGATAAATAGTAATTCTTTTCGAATATATTATTTCTCTTCGTTATATCACTGAATTTGCTTTAAGCCGATTCGTTATAAAAATTTAACAAAACAAACTGTTTCAACAAATTTTTGGCCCCTTGTCCTTTATCAAGTGGTTGACGACTACATGTAGCTTATTCAATGTACATATTTTTACGTGCGTATCATGAAAAGTTTCATTAAAAATCAATAAATGAAAAATTAAATCATTGAAAGTTTTCATTATACACATTTAAAAATATGTAGAAGCTATTGTTACTGTTGTCAACCACTTGATAAAGGCCAAGGGGCTGAACATTTGTTGTGGTGTGTAGGTATTTTCTAATCTTGAAGCAAAAACAGAATTTCCAGATAAGCGTGGAAGTCTTTTTATTTTCATCGGATGATTTTACTTCTCAACATTTTCATAATTAAAATACTCGATAGTCAGTCACTGGTATTAATTTTGACTGAATTTCCTGTTTATCTTTCTAGTCTGCTTGGCGTCGTCTGGATGGTCAACCAGCGTCAAGAGAATTTTTACTGATGGCGTTGGCTGATTTGGAAGCCATCTTGATTAGAGCGACATTCACGAAAGATACAGATGCAGCAAGGTAACTACAGTGGAGCCTCATTAATCCGGACGCCTCTGTTCCGAAACAAATTATCCGGATTAATGAAGTGTCCGGATTAATGAAGTGTCCGGATTAATGAAGTGTCCGGATTAATGAAGTGTCCAGATTAATGAAGTGTCCGGATTAATGAAGAGTCTGGATTAATGAAGTGTCCATTTTAATGAAACATATTTTTCATTAAGGCAAACACAGTATAACGATTTTGTCATGTGCAGGAAATTCCGTCCGGAAGGTTCAACTGTAGATTGTACATGTATACTTTAAATCTAGATAATTCGCAAGAATTTCATTTTTCGCATATTTTGGTGAGAGTACTTACTCACAGAAACAAACCTTTGGCTTAAGATACTAATCTGACATTAGCATGCAATATACAACATAAACTAGTAGCTAAATACGCACAAGCACAAAAAAATATAATATCGCAAATATTTTCACAACTGCAGATTTACAGCAACCGCAAAATTTTATTGAATCACGGTATGTTCTCTTTACCCTCCCTGTCAAACAGTTATTTTTATCTGCTGTGACCTTGACCTTGGGCATACATGTATGAACATTTTGCATACTGACAAACATCTAAATTAAAGGCAGCAAATGTCTTTAGCATCAACTTAATGCTTAATGATTGTTCATAAGAATTTGGCACTCAGTTTATTGTGACCTTGACCTTTGGTGTATGACCTATGTATGATCTTTGTAAAGTAAGCAACAGTTGTATAAAATTCCATTATGAATTTCACAGCTTGGACATTGAAGTTTGCCAATCAGATGCCAATGACCTTGACTTATAGTTATGACCTTTAATCAATGTTATGACATTAAATTTGATAAGGATTGTGTGATGTGTTAGTTGGAATTGTGTTTCCACAAGAAAATAGCTGATGGACAGACAGACCGTAAATATACCATACATTTTAATCGTCTAATTCTCCTTGACCCTCAGTCTGTAAACTGCTATCGCATTGATAAAAGAAGCATCATTTCACAATTTTTCATTTCTTTTTTTAGCATCCGTGAGGTAACCATGGATACAGCTGAGGACCGCAACACTGGACAGGACAGAGCATATGCAGTAGAACAGTGCCAGTGTCCCCGTGGATACAAGGGACTCTCTTGTGAGGTATGCACATACTCTCTTCAATTATAGCAAAACTTAAGATGACGGTTTTGAGCCCCATGCTAAGAGTTTACTCTCAGATCATGAGTTGGAATATGTTTCTTATATTATTAGAAATTCTCACGTTTTGTTTGACCCACTCTTCAAATTTGATGAGGCTTCTTTTCATTTCAAGTTCATTTCAATGTTCATTTCTTGTTTTAAGGCTATTTAAAGTGTGCTTCTTTTGATCAGAATTTGTATTTAATTTTTGTGAGGCAGAAGACTGAGGTCCTATATTTCAGTAGGTGTTGGAATGTTTAAGAACCCTCTCTGCTCAATGGTCATAAGTGATGAATCCTCCCTGCTCAATGGCCATAAGTGATGAATCCTCCCTGCTCAATGGCCATAAGTGATGAACCCTCCCTGCTCAATGGCCATAAGTGATGAATCCTCCCTGCTCAATGGCCATAAGTGATGAACCCTCCCTGCTCAATGGTCATAAGTGATGAACCCTCTCTGCTCAATGGTCATAAGTGACAATAAGCATGAGGCCAGATTTAATCCCCTTCAACAGCATGCGGTGACATCTCCATTATATTGAAAGATTTTTGAGTGAGAGTTTAGAATATAAATGACCAAAAAATGACTCATATTCTCGATTTTTTTTATTTTGTAGGACTGTGATGTTGGATACAAGAGGACAACAAGTGGAGTTTATTTGAATCTGTGTGAACCCTGTGAGTGTAATGGCCACTCCAGTGAGTGTGACCCAGAAACCGGTAAATGTAGGGTAAGTGTCAAAAGTTATCTGTACAGCGAGAGTGAAGAGGAGAAGGGTAAATGTCAAAAGTAATGTGTACAGTGAGAGTGATCGATCAAAGGGGAGGAGTCAAAAGTCATCTGTAGCATGTGACTAAGAACAGGGTAAATTTAAGGTAATTGTCAAATTTATCTGTAATGTGAGAGTGACCAAGGGAAGGGTATGTGTCAAAAGACTTGTGTACAGTGAGAGTGAACCAGGAAAGGGTAAATGTAAAAAAAAATTGTGTATTGTGGGAACGACCAAACTAGGGAGGGTAGATTTCAAAATTCTTCTGTACAGTGTAAGTGAACCATTGAATGGGTATAAGTTTCAATAGTCATCTGATAAGTGAGAGTGAACAAGAGAAGGGTAATTGTCAAAAATAATCTGAACAGTGAGAGTGGACCAGGGAAGGGTAAGTGTCAAAAGTTATCTGAACAGTGAGAGTGAATCAGAGAAGGGTAAATATTAAAAGTTGTCTGTACAGTGAGAATGAACCAGGGAAGGGTAAGTGTCAAAAGTTGTCTATACAGTGAGAGTGGACCAGGGAAGGGTAAGTGTCAAAAGTCATCTGTACAGTGAGAGTTAACCAGGGAAGGGTAAGTGTCAAAAGTTGTCTGTACAGTGAGAGTTAACCAGGGAAGGGTAAGTGTCAAAAGTCATCTGTACAGTGAGAGTTAACCAGGGAAGGGTAAGTGTCAAAAGTTGTCTGTACAGTGAGAGTTAACCAGGGAAGGGTAAGTGTCAAAAGTTATCTGTACAGTGAGAGTTAACCAGGGAAGGGTAAGTGTCAAAAGTCATCTGTACAGTGAGAGTGGACCAGGGAAGGGTAAGTGTCAAAAGTCATCTGTACAGTGAGAGTTAACCAGGGATGGGAAAGTGTCAAAAGTCATCTGTACAGTGAGAGTAAGTGTGTGAGAACCCCTTTAAATGTTATTAAGCAAACTTGATAAATGTATTATTTCCAATCTCTCTACAGAACTGCCAACATAACACAGAAGGCGACAAGTGTGAGAGGTGTGCTGCTGGTTTCTATGGCGACGCCACGAGAGGTACCCCAGCTGACTGTCAGCCCTGCCCATGTCCTCTGACACAAGCACCAAATCAGTAAGCAATATTTGTTCTGTTTCCATGTCAACACGAAATGGTGTATATAAGTCCTTTTCAAAAGTCCTTTCCACCAAATTTCAATCTATTGACCGTTACCCTTGACAATTACATCAAGCCTGCTTATTGGAAATTTTCAAAAAAAAAAAAAGGTTTGGCCCTGGCCATATTTTTTATAAAACAAAAGGTACAGATATCATTTAAAGCCTGTGTAGGCCTATTCACCCAAACAAGATTTATCCATTTGAACCAAATATTTTGACCTTGTACTTTATGATTTGTGACCTTGAAGTTGATGTTTGAAAAAGTCAACAGAGGGCGAATTGTATACGTCTGTCATATTGGTTTAATGTTCAATAACGTCATACTGCCGTCTCCAGATACTTATCAACGCCAGCCATTTATGGATCTATGATTTCTCATGGACCTTAATTATATCGATAATGAAGGCAACAAGATGTATAATAATAAGATGGACTGATGGGTTTAATTATCATTCTTTCACAGATTCAGTCCTACCTGTATACTGGACACTGATGGACAAGTTACCTGTACGGCATGTCCAGCTGGTCACACTGGTAGAAAATGTGAAAGGTAAGTATAAAAAGGTGATGACATAAGAATAGGAAATAGGCTGTTACCCTGAGATTAGATTGAAATTGGCTTTTCTTTCAAGTGTTTATGAATATGTGAATCTATAAAAGTGTCAGCAAGAATTTTACAGAGTGTGATTGCATGATTTTATTCTACTTTATAATTTCGGAGTAGATTTCCCTGTGGCCAGAGCTTTCATTTGATGGCATGGCTTGTCATCAGACTAAGGCCTAGAAAACACATGCCCAAAACTGCAAACCTTGCACCGCTGGTGGAATTTTCCCATCCTACACTTGTAATATGTCTTTCATTGATAGTAAAGCAAGAAATAGAATATATATGTCATACAATTCTTCCGTTTCTGTTTTAGATGTGTCCAAGGTTACACAGGTAACCCACTCCGACCAGGTGACTACTGTAAATTAGCTAAAGGTAAGTGTACACATACCTGTATCATCTTATTTGGACCACCGAAGGCCACCTAAAATTATTTCTGTAGTTCTAAGGCCATTTTTTCCTAAATCAAATGCGTGTGGGAGGCTTTAATTGATCTTTTTATTGATGAAAAAACTTACACTGGCCGAATTTTTTTCCTAAAATTTTAATGTTCTGTAAATTATCCAGGAATTTCCATCCTCTCCATTCTAATTTACATGTAGTCTACAATTCAGTGGATATACATCCATCGCAGAAGACTTTAACCCTTTCACCCCTAAGTATCAATGTAGTATGCTCTCTTCTATTGTGTTGGACCAGTCTATTACGGTCTGCAGTGGTGAAAGGGTTAATAAATGTCCAAGGATGGTTTTTGCCCCCAGACTACACACACCATGTTTTTAATTTCCTCGAGTATGTTTGTCATTGTCAATCAAATGCTTGCATGTGACAGTCTGCCTTGTCCACAGATTCAAACATTTTACTGACTAATGTGTGGCTCGACTCATTTTTGTACCGGACATGGCCGACACAGTGCAGCAATTCCAGATTTTATCTTATTGAATTCTTGGTAAAATCGGTAATGCAGGCACATTGAAGAAGATGGGCGTGGACCTAAGAACCGTAATTCTAATTTTATATGGCCGGAGTAGTCACACTTAGGCCACTAATTTTTAGTAATATATTAATTAAGTTATATTATTATAGAAACAGAGGTGTCGGAGCAACATATTAATGTTGGCTAAGTTTTTGGAAATAAATGCTAAATAGTCACAGAGAATTCACCTAGAAAGTGAAATTGATTTCACTGGAGCCTTTATCTTACATTTCAGTCAAACTCTTGATACATGTATATTCAGACCAAACGGTAATTAACTTTTCTTTCAAACAAACAGGGTTTTCAAAATGATTTGGTTAAAATAGTACAGCTGGGGAATCAAAGTTACGACAAACTAAGCGGGATTTCAAAATATCACGGTTTCAATATAGGTGGGTTTAATCATAGTTCTATAGATGTAATCTTTGATTGCTGTATATTTCTATAGGACCAAAATGTGACTGTGATGCCAAAGGAACGGTACCAAATACACAGTGTGATCTGAATACAAAGCAATGCCAGTGTAAGGTAGGTACTCGTTGTAGCATGCAGTGATCGACCTCTAGTTTTACAAAGCTGAACAAAAAAATCAAGCTTTAGACCGGTTTCCATAAAATCACTGAAGAAATACAATAAACAGAAGTTAAATATAAGACAGACATTCATTAAGAATTATTAATGGCATATTATTTTTGCAGTTCTCTATTTGTTGGTAAAATGCTGTGGTAGAATTGATATTGCAAAAAGTCAAAATGCAAGGTACATGTATGTTGATCTTGTTTTTAACTAGAAAGTGTGATCATTGTATATGAGTATAGAGTATTTATGAATTAAGGTGATTACTTAGAGTCCATGAATCCCAATGTTTCCCTTAAATTCATTGATCCAAACAAAGAACTTCAGTCCCCCAATCCCAGTGATTCATTTCAATTCCACAAATCCAAGTGATTCATTTCAGTCCATGAATCCTAGTGATTCATTTCAGTCGATCTATCAATCCTGGTGATTCATTTCAGTCCAGGAATCCTAGTGATTCATATCAGTTCATGAATGCTAGTGATTCATTTTAGTCCATGAATTTTAAGTGATTCATTTTAGTCCAAAATCCCAGCAATTCNNGTGATTCATTTCAGTCCATCAATCCTAGTGATTCATTTCAGTACATCAATCCCATGATTCATTTTAGTCCATCAATCCTAGTGATTCATTTCAGTCCAAAAATCCTAGTGATTCATTTCAGTCCATCAATACTAGTGATTCATTTCAGTCCACAAATAATTGTGTTTCATTTCAGTCCATGAATTTTAAATGATTCATTTTAAGTAAAAAAATCCAAGGAAATTCATTCAGCCCATGGATCCCTATGATTCATTTCAGTCCATGAATCCCATTGATTCACTTTGGTTCACCAATCCCATTAGCTATGAATTACATTTTTAGGGGGACATTTTCAATGGCGTAATTCTTTATCTTGATTTATTTTTAGGCTCACGTGCAGGGATTACGATGTACATATTGTCAAGACGGCTACTTCGGTCTGAGCGAGAGTAATCCACAAGGCTGTCTGTCCTGCTTTTGCTCTGGCGTCACAAAACAATGCTCCAGCTCCAACTACTACCGAGACAGGGTAAGACATCTTGGCAATCAATTAACCCTGTCATCCCTGCTATTCATAATAGACTGGTCTAATACAATTAAAAAGAACATACTACTTTGATACTCGGGGATGAAAGGGTTAATATAAAACACAGTCGAACCAGAAGGGAATGAATTTTTCTTTCTTTCCAATAAATATGGTTTTTAAGTGGCGGTTGAAACTTTGATTGAGATTAGAAATTAAATGTTTTAAAGCATAATGGTCAAATCATTCAGCCACATAGGCTCCTTTATTGGGAAAGAGTTAATATACTGAGATTTAGACAGACGTTTATCTTTTTAAGGTAACATGCAAAAAAATAATTGGAGTCAATTTGATTTCCAGATTTATCCAGGTCTTGTCAACGATGACACTCACAACTTCGTGCTTACAAACAGACGACTCAGCAAATCTGTCTCAGACGGTTTTGTTGTCAACTCGGCCAGAAACGAGATATTATTTACGCAATTTGCCGGAATTCAGAGAGAACGGGAGAGTTTGTTCTTCAATTTGCCACCAAAGTTCAGAGGGAATAAGGTACTGCTACAAATACTTTTGACGGAGGCGCCGCCATGGCCTAGTATTTCGCATGTTTTCTTTCTCATTGTAAGATGTTGGTTTCAAAACTGAGCCACTCTGCAATTGGCTGTTGTAACATGGCATAGAGATACACGACGGGATCTGAACAAAAAGTGTTCAGTGGTTTTCTTCCCATTTGTTTTTCCTCCAAACTCAAACTGAGGTCATAATTCTCATTATCTCTTTTGGTTCAGACAATAAAAACTGATGTCGGTATCTGAAAGCTGTACAAACTCAATGCTCCAATATTATACTTGTAATTGAAATAATATCGTAAATGGTGTCCAAAATATCTTAAATACAAAAAAAAAAAAACCGAAAACAAATGAAACAGCGTTTTGCATGTCTTACTCATTAGTGCATATATTGAAATAGCTGATGCACTCATTTTGCCAGTTAATATAAATTATACAATTATTTTGTTTCCAAGGTAACATCGTATGGAGGAAAATTGTCGTTTACGATTGAATACGAAGCTTCACCAACTTCTGGAAACTCGGAAAGGGATGTGGATGTAGAGTTTTTGGTGAGTTCAATTTTGAGATTTATTCGAATTTCACGAATAATATTTAAACGTGTAAAATCCAACAAAGTGTAAATTTTATACTGTCTATAACCTGTATTAAGAGATCAACCAAGGGAAGGAGAAAAAATGGGTCACATATGACAGGTGGTCTGTTAATTCAGGTAACAGTGGAGTTGGTCTATAATGAAGTCAAAGGGCATTGACTTTTGACTTTATTATAGGCATCCTTTGTTTTAAGCATCAGTATTTTCTACATATATAGATAAATAGTAATTCTTGTCTTCTATTCCTCTTCGTTATAGCACTGAATTGGCTTTAAGCTGATTGGTTATAGACCAACTCTGCTGTATTTATATAGGAAATGACTACGGTATTTTGGGAATCATAAACATGTATTTAGGTCACATAAGACAGGTTATTCTTTAATTCAGTGGGTTGCTAAGGCAGGTTAGACTGTAGTTTCTCTTGAAATTTTGTCGAGCAGACGCCTGCTTGAATGGAGCCGTCCCATGAAGCTTGCTAATTCAGACCTGTTGAACCTCGCTGGATGGAATGAACTTTGGTATTTTAGGAAAGTTGTCTGTCAAGACAGGTTTTACTGTCCTGCAAAGTCTGTTTTAGAATTACCCAGAAATTACAGTAGAATCTGTCCTGGTAGACCACCCTGCAGCAATGGACTTTCAAAACACAGGTCTCTTAGGGCAGGTTGTACTGTTATGAATGAGCCTTGGTTTTCTAGGAAAGTTGTCTGTCAAGACAGGTTTTACTGTCCTGCAAAGTCTGTTTTAGAATTACCCAGAAAATACAGTAGAATCTGTCCTGGTAGACCACACTGCAGCAATGGACTTTCACAACTTTGGTCTCGTATTTAAAGCATGTTTTACTGTCGCGGACAACATTAAACCTTTCACCCCTGAAATCTAATGGACTCTTCCTTATATCAATGGTTGGGGCAAGCCTAAATGTATATTCAGGGGTGAATGGATTAATGATAATCATAGCTTGAACAACAAAATCTAGGTACATGTAAACCGTAAAAATCAAGATACAGCGGAGTTGGTCTGAGTGTAACAAAGTCAAAGGGGATTGACCTTTGATTTCATTATTGGCATACTTTGTTATATGCATCGCAGCTGTTGTTTAATATGAGAAGATAGTAATTTTTGGCAGTTCTTTTTTCTGTTCTTTATAGCACTGAATTTGCAACAAGCCGATTTTTTATACCTTCTATATACAGTCGAGCCTCATTAATCTGGATGCCAATAATCCGGATGCTTCACCTTGCTGACGACATTTCTAGGGAACCAAATTTTCAGATTACCTTGCACATTATGATATGTGCGTTTCAGTAATCTGGACGCTTCATTTATCCGGACATTTTGCTCGGGAACATCGGTGTCCTAATTCATGAGGCTTCACTGTACTGTGTGTGGCTCTAATACACTATGATATTGCTTTTTCAGACAACGGGCCAGAGACAGAGAATCTACTATTTGTTTGAACCATCACTGCAACAGAATCAGGCCAGGGATATTGAGATTGAGCTTGTCGAGGTAAATATATACCCCAGCAAAAAAGGGATCGAGGGAGGGGGTTACACTTGAATATTGCTCTTTATTTTTCCTTGAAACTTGAACCTTGACCCTAGAATTTGTGTTGCTATGGGTAACAGAAATTCAGGATTTTGATTAGTTTTCATTAGTTCATCATGCAATTTTCTGTCTCTCTGTGAATGTAACAAATTATGACATTTCTGATTGTGTTCTGTTTTCCACACATAAAAGATAAGGCTTAAGATAATCTGCTTTAAATAAAATCAAGCGAACAAATATACTATAAGAGGCATCAATGTTTCATGATATTTATTTTTTACTTACTTTCAGTCCTCATTCCAAATGTTAGATGGCTCCACTCCAACCAGAGAAATCTTCATGAGCATCTTATCCGACATCGAGGCCATCATCATCCGAGCTTCGTTCCATTCCGTCATGGACAGAACGTCTCTCCGTAACTTGTATATGGGTACTGCCGTGGCAAATCCAACGACATACGGACAGGCACTCATGGTTGAAAGTTGTCAGTGCCCTGACGGCTACACTGGATTATCATGTGAACAGTGCGCTGCTGGCTATGTCCGTCAGGACGGTGCTTCTGGCCCAGGTCGATGCGTCCGCTGTAGTTGTAATGGACATGCCGGCTCATGTAATCCCGAAACAGGACAATGTTTGGTATGTATCTGAATAGCATTAAATCGTAGCAGGCTTTATACATCAAATACCCTTTTTTTTGTTTTAACTTAATTCTTTGTTCTCTTATAAATTTCACATACAAAATTTTATTTTTTTTTTATTTTTTATCAGTCAGTGACTGTCATATTTTCTGAGCAAAGTTTAAAGATATGATAAATTTTTAGTAATACATGTACATGCCAATCCACATTTGTTTTTCTTTTTTTTTTTTTTTTTCATTTCCTTTTATTTTTTTTCTTTATTACATGTAATTTTAATGTACATGTAGCAAGAGTTTTATAATGGTAAACAGGAATTCTTAGATAGTTACCCATTAATAGAATTAGCATCATCACATAAGATATACAGTATTCATCATCGCCAGTGCATGAACGATTTCATTTTGTCTTTGTACAGAACTGCCAACACAACACCGTTGGTGATCGCTGTGAGAGATGTGCTGATGGTTACTATGGTGATGCCACTGCTGGCACATCTACCGACTGTAGACCATGTCCATGTCCTCTGACGGTAGCCTCTAACCAGTAAGTTATGAATTAACATCAGTCGTTATTTTCACACTTTTTAGGGGGGGGGGCATATTACTTTGCAGCTGTCTGTCTCTGTCTGACAGATTTTATTGACCGTCGAATCTTGAAAAGTCTCAATATCTTTCAAAGTTCTCTATCTCTCAAAGTAAAGCTTCGGTCCCGATTTTTTCTCTTAATAAATTAGCGAAATTAACTCTTGGTCTTTCGAATGTTTGCGTTGAAATTTTCTGTCTCTCGAATAAATCTCAATATATTCTCACTCTTTTGAAATGCCAATTTTCGTCAGACATTTTGACTTCCAGCTGTTTATTTAGCAATCTAGACGACGACAATGTTTAATTATTTAAGGATATTTACCAAATGGATGCGTAATAAGAATAGTGTACAGAAAAAGGAGTGAATAAGAGGGTTTGTGTCAGCAGAATTTCGTTTAGCTTGAGAGATATCATACTTTTAAAAACTCGAAGTCTCGAAAACTTGAAGTTTATCAGTGGCCCCGAGCACTTATTCGCAGTTTTCAAGATTCAACTGTATATGCTTTCTTAAAATATAATGATTTTCTATAAGTGGTCTCTCTATACAGGTCATCATTCATGACAGTGGTCTCTCAAGACAAATGATTTCTCTTGACAGGTGGTCTTTCAATGAGTTCCACTGTTTTCATCGCGGAGACATGCATTTCCAAACGTTTATACTTCTTTCAAATTTTGTCAAAATTTCAGTAAAACTAATTTTTCAACATGTTGTATTCATAGAGTTGTCCGATCTGTTAACAGACAGGTTAATCATTTGTGTCTTAAAGACTCATTTCATTTCTGGTTCTATTGTGGTTGGTTGTTATTGTTCCTCCATCTTTTTCTCGACATTTCGCTCATGCTTGGATTTATTTTTAGGTTTTCACCAACTTGCCGATTGGACACAGATGGTCAAGTGACCTGTGACAGGTGTCCTACTGGCTACCTGGGCAGGGACTGTGGAACGTATGTATCTTCTACATTTGTATTTTTACTTTTCTATATGCCCTCCAAAAGACGGAACATATAAAGTTTTCATATTTGTAGGAGGATAGTTGCAATTCAGTTTCCACTCCATAACTTGAGTAATTTTCAACAGATTAATTTTTAATTATTTTGTTCTTAGAGGATTTATTGCCATGTAAACTTAAATGTGTTTGATGACCAGAAGTTTTCACATGTAGTTTACAGAGTTATGGCCCCTTGAAGATTTGCAGAATTAGTTTCCATTCAGTATCATGGGTGGTTTTTCCGTATGCAGTAAATTCTGTATATCAAGATTCCCTTTCACCCCTGCAGACCATAATAGACTAGTCCAAGACTGTAGAAAAGAATGTCCTACTTTGATATTTAGGGGTGAAAGGATTAAGGACACAACAAAACTGGTCTTAATAGAGAGGGAGTCATTATACATGTATATAGGTCAATTCGAACCAAAAATAGCACAATTGGGGGACATCCAAAAAATGTTGTTATGTTGAGGAAGCTTTGTACACTTTGTGTGGTCACTAAAGCAGGAATTGTTACTTTGAGGTCATTTGTTGCAATTTGGATGTTGATTGTCTACATGTAATACTTATTTGAACATTTTTGTTTAGCATTGTTCGATTGGATAATCTTCTTGTTAGAAAATTAATTCCAGTGAGATGCTTTGCTTCACATACATCTTTGTCTTTTCCCAGTTGTGACACAGAAAGAGGGTATGTTGGAAATCCAAGGGAAATTGGTGGCTCCTGCGAATTGGAAAGAGGTCAGGATTGTTTCTTTTAGTGTTATGTTTAATTTGATACAATTACATGCTTGTATGTGTCGTTTTCTTTTAACAGTTCACTGAAGTAATTCGTGTGTAATAAATTGTAACTGTAATACAAACCGTTAACAAATACTGTGATACTCACTTGTAATGAACCCTGATATACAGTAGACTCTGTCTAAACCGATCATCAAGGGGACCGGAAAATT
>JACSZP010024905.1:0-10234 GCA_016161895.1 Pinna nobilis
TAAATTATTTAAGAATATTTACATTATGGATGCGTAATAAGAATAGTGTATGGAAAAAGGAGTGAATAAGAGGATTTGTGTCGGCGGAATAGCGTTCAGCTTGAGATACATCGTACATGTATTTTTGAAAACTCGAAGTCTCAAATACTCGAAGTTTATCAGCGGTCCCGAGCACTTCGAGTGTTCGAGGATCAACTGTATTTTCTATTACATTTTAGGTTCTATTTAGTACTTTGCTGTGTGCATATATTTGATTTAAACGGTTTGTTTATTATTGCATGCCGTTCAGATGTATGATTACACTACGACAAAAGTCAGAGCAAAAGGCTTTCTTGCAATTTATACAAACACAAAATTAGTAGACAACTGGATGTATTATGCTTACCTTTACCTAGAATTGGGGGAAATTACGCTTGCACTAGCTGACTCGGATTCGAACCCATGGTCCCATGAAAAGAAGGCGGCAAATACGTAAACCAATAGGACGCGTCGGTCTTGTACATAGGTAAATGGTGGATAGTCTAACGCTCACGGATAGGCTTAATGCCGATAAGGATAATGTAACACAAACGGATATGTGAATGCTGGAGGAAAGATTAACGCTATCGGATAGGTGAATGCTGAAGAAAATATTAACGCATTCGAATAAGTTAATGCTAGGAAAAGGTGCCAGTCTTAATGCTGATGAATGGGTTAATGCTGAAAAAAAGGTTAATACTGAAGGATGGCGAAACACTAACGGATAGGTGAATGCTGAAGGAAAGATGAACGCAATCGGATAGGTAAATGCTGAAGGAAAGATTAACGCTATCGGATAGGTAAATACTGAGGGAAAGATTAACGCTATCGGATAGGTTAATGCTGAAGGAAAGATTAACGCTATCGGATAGGTGAATGCTGAAGGAAAGATTAACGCTATCGGATAGGTAAATGCTGAAGGAAAGATTAACGCTATCGGATAGGTAAATGCTGAAGGAAAGATTAACGTTATCGCATAGGTTAATGCTGCAGGAAAGATTAACGCTAAGGGATAGATATATGCTGAAAGAAATATTAACGCTATCGGATAGGTAAATGCTAGGAAAAGTTAACGCTATCGGATAGGTAAATGCTGAAGGAAAGATTAATGCTATCGGATAGGTAAATGATGAAGGAATGATTAACACTATTGGATAGGTAAATGCTGAAGGAATGATTAACGCTATCGGATAGGTAAATGTTGAAGGAAAGATTAACGCTAACAGATAGATTTTATGCTGATGAATAGCTTATTGCTATCAGATAGACTGAACATCTGACAATTTGTCAATGAGTTAAATGGTATACATACATCTCACATGGAGTGTAGTTGAGTCACTCAGATTGGCTGAATTTCCACCATTCCATGCTGTACATCTAACTGATATCTGGTCATATTCTCTGGTTACATTAAGAGTCATAGTTGTTCTATTGGACCCAGCTTGTAACGTTATATCAGAAGGACCAAGGAACCAGAGTAATGAAGGAGGTGGGTCAGCATCGTTTGTAATACATGTAAAGGTTATCATCTGATATTCATCTGTATATAGAGTTGATCCGCTGCCGGGATATATGGTGACGTTGGTTACAGGTTCTGTAATCATACAGAAGTCAATAAAAATGTCAGTTTGTGGAAAACTGGCATTTAATCATATCAGTGTAATATAAAAAAAGTCCTAGATAAATAAACATTATAAAGATTTCTTTAAAGTCTATGAAGTACAATTTGAATTTAACTGCTTAATTTTTATCTTGTACATCTATGTCTTTATCAAAAGGTATTTTAGCGAATCAGTTAAAGCTATTCTTGCAATGACGATTTTTGTCAATCGTTGCATTTGCCGTTATTCAAACTGAGAATCGATACGCAAGATGGAATTCAAGCCTCTTGTTTGTGAGTGTTTGAGTGCTATAAAAGGATAGAGTATTTCTTCACTTGAGTCTGTTTTTGCATCTCAAACACCAGCGTAATTAAGTGTTGTGAAGATGTAATACTTTGAATTAACAAACACTGTTTGAAAGAAAGTAATAAACATAAGTGTTTATATCCAAACACGTTTTAGATGTAGAACTCTTAAACTGTAAGACGCAGTGAAGTATTTATTCTGGAGAAATACAAAACATATAGTGGCGAATAAATACCAATACATACACATCTACATATCCCTATAGCAAAACTTTTCTATCATTCAAGTCAGTACAACAGTGGCATTTTTTATTCCATCTTCACAAGAGATTAGGTCTGAAAATAGTTGGCTGGTGTATTGTTGTGTAATCTCCAATCAAGGATCTTTCATAGACATTGAGACAGTTATTTGCCGATAGTAATAAGTTTGGTCTGTGCTCGACGCTTAATGTCATTGAACAGTGAAAATTCTTTAACGTGTCGAAACTTGTCGGGATATCTGATCATAGGACTGTTACATTGTATCACTGTCTATAGACATTTACTCTTTCAAAGAATTCTTATCAATTTTCATACAGAATATAATATTTCACAATTATCACTTTGAAAATAAATGGCAGTTATCTACTTCACATTGAAACTATGGTTATTTAGATTTCTTCAACATAGGCGTAGATTATAGAGCAGCGGAAATAAAGTAAGAGATATGATTTTGATATTACAACAAAGTAATATGCTGTTTTACACTCGTTAGTTCGGATGCCATTCCAAAACAAACTGACCGATAAATGGAGCAGTCGGACTACTGAAATGCGTCTTAATAAATATCAATACAAATTAAAAACTTTGATCCAATAAATTTGTGTCCGGAAGATTTAGTATTAATACTGTTGGTGCCCAGATAATTGGACTCCAGTGTACTTACAGCACTATAAATAATCAGACGGGAGTTTCGATAGCATAAAATTAGTAAGTCTACAAGACGTCTACATACTGATTATTTCGAGCGTCATGAATTTACTTTCGTCCACCTCTCTAGAAATGTCTCTACATCTCCAGGTAGAATTCTGTAAGTCCTCCGTCAGATTAGGGCTAGGTATTGTAAGTGCGTATGTAAATTCTGATTGCTGGCAGCTGTATATGTATGGATCAGCCTGGCCATACGTTACACAAGCTCCATTGAGAATCCCGACCTGTCTAAGGCGTGCACTGTCTTGGTACCACTCTATCACCGGGTAGTTTGAAGTCACGTGACATGTCCATGTAAATTGAGAGTTCAGTACCGCACTGACAGACGACCCCGTCAAATTAAATGGAGCTAGAGAAAAAGACAGATATTGTATTAGCACGTGATCTACTGCTTTTCTGTAATGTGTTTGTATGATTCGGGTTGATTCCCCAACAAGGAGGACCCGTTCATATTTATCTTCCTCGATTTGGTTAATTGCAAAGATGAGAAAACTCGTTAGTTTCAGTGATTGTCTTTCCTAGAACTAAATATGAAACGTGAATAATATGCAGGGAGGGGACTGGCTTTTCCTGTAATTTTGGACCGGACAGTAAAGAGTCTGGTCTGGTCTAACAGACGGTGTCGGCACGATAAAGAATCCTAAATGTTCCATGGCCGAACATGCTGATCAAGGGGTATACGCGTGTCCCGTACCTGACTGAGTGACGTCTCCGAGTTAAACAAACTTGGTGGACCGTTAAACAACAACACAATACAGCGCCAGGAGAATGTAAACAGGTGGACAAATTGGTGGACCGTTAAACAATAACACAGCACAATACCAGGGGAATGCAAACAAAAATGGTGGACCGTTAAACAAAGGCACAACACCAGGTGAATGTTAAAAGAATGGTGGACCGTTCAACAATAACACAACAAAACACCGGGAGAAGGCAAACAAAATGGTGGACCGTTAAACAAAGGCACAACAACAGGAGAATGTAAACAAAATGGTGAGCTGTAAAACAATAACACAACAGCAGAAGATTGCAAACAAAAATGGTGGACCGTTTAACAATAGCACAACACCAGGTGAATGTTAACAAAATGGTGGACCGTAAAACAATAACACAACACCAGAAGATTGCAAACAAAATGGTTAACCGTTAAACAATAACACAAAATAACACCGGGAGAATGCAAATAAAATGGTTGACCGTTAAACAAAAGCACAACAACAGGTGAATGTAAACAAAATGGTGGACCGTAAAACAATAACACAACATAACACCGGGAGAATGCAAACAAAATGGTGAACCGTAAAACAATATCACAACACCATAAGATTGCAAACAAAGTGGACCATTAAAAAATAACACAACAAAACACAAGGAGAATGCGGAAAAAAATGGTTGACCGCTGAACAATAACACAACACTAGGAGAATGCGAAAAAAATGGTTCACAACACCGGGAGAATACGAATAAAAATGGTTGACCATTAAATAATAACAAAACACCAGGAGAACGCGAACAAAAATGGTTGACCGTTAAACAATTACACAACACAACAGAAGGGGAAGCCAAACAAAAATGGTGGACCGTTAAACAATAACACAACATAACACCACGAGAATGCAAACAAAATGGTGGACCGTAAAACAATATCACAACACCATAAGATTGCAAACAAAGTGGACCGTTAAATAATAGCACAACATAACACCGCGAGAATGCAAACAAAATGGTGAACTGCTAAATAATAACAAAACACCAGGAGAATGCGAACAAAATGGTGGACCGTTAAACAATAACAGAACACAAGAAGAATGCGAACAAAAATGGTGGACCGTTAAATTATAGAACAACATAACACCACGAGAATGCAAACAAAATGGTGGACCGTTAAATAAAAACAAAACACTAGGTGAATGCGAACAAAAATGTAGGACTGTTTAATAATAACAAAACAGAGGGAGAATGCGAACAAAAATAGTGGACCGTTAAGCAATTACAAAACACCAGGAGAATACAAACAAAAATGGTGGACCATTAAACAATAAAACAACACAGCACAAGGAAAATGCAAACATCGTATCTTATTTTCATATTTTACCTGGAAACTTATATAATCTTCTCGAAATTGTACTGGCATCTGTATCATTGTCCAACATAGCTTTTAATCTAAATGTTCCTCCAACAAGAAACGGATCAGCAATGAAGCTAAGCTGTAGTAGTGTAATTCTGAATTGACCCTGACCATGTCCACAAGTACTTCCAGTCACATGATAACCAGAGGAATATTCATCATCATTATAGATTTCATACGCGACCTCGTAGTCATCTACCGCCTGAAATATTGTAAACGAAAATGTTACTATTGGCATTGTAACATTCAATATAAATCGTTCAATCTAATTTGTTTTAGTGTTTTTGTTATCTAAGAAAAGGTCAACAAATTTGAAAAGCAAATCTTTAAGTACACCAACACGGCATACAAATAATAAACTCGAAAATTTGATGAAAAAGACCGCCGAGGTTTCTAAACGGGAGAACATTTGATGATTTCACAATGGTGTAAAAAAGTGTAATATGTAAACATGCTCAAATGCTTTATGACAATGAGTTATGCCTAATGGTGGAACGGGTTGGGTAAATAAATAGAAGAAGAGTGTTAAACATGGATAATGATGTCTATGCACATCTTTAACAGTCTCCCCGGAAGTCATAAGACAACGCAAAAAATTGGCAAATTTGCCGTACATAATCTAGCCAAAAAGTGAGATACGTTCAAAGCCATCTTACATAGATACCATAGCAAATCAATCGACGCAAACGTTAGACGATGAAGAAAAATCAAACAAATTTTCAATCGGCCTTGAATAACCCACACCGGGCTGACATTTGACATCTTGGCAAGTCATGAGTGCCTTCATTCAAACTTAATTAAGTGGTCACACAATTTAGAACTTGAAAATTTTCGATGAGGCAAACCAAAAGACGTGAGCGAAAAACATTCAATACAATTGACAGATCGAAGAAAAAGTGTACTATTAAGTTGGTTTGACACATCTACAAACGATTATTTAACGAGTAACGAATTAAGAAAACAAAATGTACAGTAATCAAATTATCTTCTTAAAAATTCAGAACGATCCTGCGACTTCAACTTGCAACATAAACTGAGATATTGAGATACCACTCTGTTTCATATTACACCAGAATATCTCAGAAATTACGGAGATATGGGTAGATATTCGTCCAGTAATCTTGTTGTACCTTCAAAATTCATTTTGTATAAAAAGAAATAATTGCGATCAAAGATCTTACCACATACTGAACACTGAATCGAGGTGAAGATGAATAGCATTGGACAGTGGTTACCTCTACAGGTGGTGTAAGTGGAGTTACTTGTAGCTGTACTTCCTCTTCTTGATCAGGGTCGAATGTGACTTGCGCTGTGTACAAAAGATTAGAATTCAGAAATATATTGGTATTAAAAGTCGCATGCATTAAAATCCTAACGATTCTATTGTAAGGTCCTAAGCAGACACTGATACTCAAAGATACACACACACACACACACGTGCGCGTGCGTGCGCTTGGGCGTGTGTGTATGTGTGTGACAAACCAGAGGAGTCAACTTCTGCATAGAGAGGCCTTATACTGTTTTACAGTTTAGTGGTTGTTGTTTAACGTCCCACTCAAGAATATTCCACTCATATGGAGACGTCACCGTGTGCCAGTGAAAGGCGACAAATTTTGTCTATGCTCGGCACTGCTGGCCTTAGAGCAGGGGGGGGGGGGTTCTTTAACGTGCCAACACCTACTGTGACACGGGACTTCGGTTTTTACTATCTCATCCGAAGGACAGGGACGGCCAACCGTGGAGTGGCGCTTACGCGGCTCGAACCCGATTCTTCCGATTCGCAGTCGAACACGCTAACCACTCGGCCACGGAGGCCCGTGTGATATTGTGAGTGATGGAGTTTAACCGTTCCAAGTGATACACGATACAGGACTTCGATTTGTACTGTCCTGTCCGAAGGGAAGGGGAAATAGTTATGCTACTTAGGGCATTCGAACACGTGACTCCTAGGTCATAAGGCAAGCAATCTATCGCGCGATTACGGATTGTTTTTCGACTCCAACGTATGGGACCTATTTCCAGTCGAAATCTTTCCATGTAGATATTGAGCGTTCCGACACATTCCTACTGGTACACGGTTTTTTTTCCTCATTCGGTGAACTGATTATGAGTCTATAAAATTTGATAGTGAAAATAGAATTTAAGAAGTATCGTGGGATGTAAAAAAAAAATCTAAGTCTTAATAAATATGACAAGTTTAGACTAAAAACGGCCTCAGTGTGGGAAACATTACAAATTCCTAACGGGATGGGACCAGGAATCCAGAAGAATATCAGCGTCCACTGTTGGCACGCCACACCCGTCACAAATGTTGCGAACCACACTAGTTCGGAAACACTTCGATCTCGAATGAGAATGTGTGTAAAATAATCTAGTGTCAAATCATGGAAGCCATCAGCTTCAGTGGTAATGACACTATTAAGGCTTGTTTCATGTACACCACTGGTACCTCGTAATTAAGATAAGCATTATCAGATTCACCAGAACGGAATTCATGTAGGGAGGGGATCTACAGAAATGGACGGTCTTCTCATTGACACAGTAGACAATCTGTGTGGAATAATGATGTAATGCATAGTTAAAATGGGGGGGGGGGGACTCCGTGGCCGAATGGCTAGAGCATTGCGCTTTAAACCACTCAGTTTCTCACCTCTTGTCAAAGCGGGTTCGAAGCTCACTGGGACCTAAACTGATTACTTTTGGATGGCCGGTTGTCTCTCCCCAGGTACATTTGTGCCCGGGCTCTCTCCCCCCACCAATAACTTCTAACCGCCACCATATGACTAAAAGATTATCGAGTGTGGCGAAAAGCAAAACAAACAAAACACACAAACACACACACACAACAAACAAACAAAATCAAAAACAAACATACAAAAAAAAAAAAAAGAACAAAACAAAAACAAATAAAAACATGGTTAAATTGCGCATTCGACATCCCTGATTTTGTTACATGTATCTTGAAGCAAAAGTTTTTGAATTGTTTTTAGATTCTAGTGTCAATCTTTCCATTATTTATATTTTAAAAGACTAAGTTTATACATACAAGATATGGTTAAATTATTTAGGCATATGCGTAAAAATGGTTATTCCAATGGTAGACACAAGTGTCCTTGGTTTTTATTTCTAGTAAACAGATTAATAGCCAACAAAGTTGCTTTCAGTGTTTAAATCGGGTGAAAAAAGGCATACGTCGAAAAGTATGTACATGCAGTTATATAACTTTTGCCCAAACTGTGGTAGGCCCAGTTCGGTAAATTCATACCCCGCCAAATAATTCAAGTATTATGATTTTAGTCACGTTTAAATCTGAGTAGAGTGTTTTGAGAAGAAATTAAGGGGATCGTTGTGAACGAAACAATTGCATTTTGATTTCCTTTCGACAACATAGCTGATGGTGAAATGTTTGTTTAGCCAGCTTAGATAGGGTTGCAAATATGCTTTGTAAAGAATACTCTGTGTAATTAACGTAAATTACTACTTATCCTTTATAATTGTATTCATAAAATCTCAAACATTTGTCTTTCCAAATCCAACAATGGCCTTCAAGTTATGTCACAAGTTTGTATTCAAACAGAGACACAGGTTGTTTACAATCCGTGTGTAAAGAGAGATATACTTAAAAATGGCGAACAAAAGACAGAGAAAGAGAAAGTTTAGCTGTTTTAACAACTCCGTAACATACGTGGAAGGGATTAGAATCCGAGACCATGAGGAGAACTTCGGGTAAAATCCACATCTTTTATTTAAGAAAGTAATTTAATTTGAAATGACAATATGTTGTACGTACCGATTATTTAGAACAATGACACTGGCTTTCTAAGTAATTCTAAAAGTCCTATGATATTTATTTGAAGGTCAAATCCACATTATTTCGATTCAAGAAAAGTAAACAAATCGGGTCTATTTATTTGAGGTTGAAATTAAAGAAAAACAGTAAACAATGTATAAGCAGGCGGGTTAAGAACTTGATGACTGGACATTTTAAATCTATCTGTGGTGTTCAATATAGATAAAATCTACGATAATACTAAGAAAAAGGAGGGAGAGAGGAGCCATTTTAAGTGTCATTTGTCAACTCAACTTGAGCTTCTGAACAGTATTAAGACTTCATTTTATTGACTCATCATGGTTTATTTTGCTTATCGATTTGCAATTTGGGGGAGTGTATCACAATATCACGTCCGCCTCTATTATCTTTTAACGAAATACAGATACAGCTCCCAAGCCCTCGTACATTGTAACACATTCCAGTCCAGTTTTCAATCAGACCATAGCGTAATGACATTTAAACCAAGCATGTCACCCTAAAATGCAGATGAATACTCTCTCTCTCACACACACACACACAATTTGTGATATGCAAAATATCAAAGTGGGTAAAATTATTTTGAATTTATTATAGTAAGGATTTATATTATAGATTTTATTATTTTTTATTAGACGTGTCATATGTAATTCTGTAATTCTTGTCCGAAAAACAGGGACAGCCAATTGCGAGCGACGTGGATTGGGCTCGAACCCCGGACCTCAAGTCGGACACACTAACCACTGGGCCTAGGCCGCCCCCATTCCGCGTGTTCACTGGAATTGAAATTTTTACAGTTGTCTTTAAGTGTTCATTTGAAACAAATGCAATTAGAACTCACTCTTAATGCTGTTATCAAGTTTTAATTTTTCTTTTTACTCGGGTGAGGGTAAAAATAAAAATTAGTACACGACAATATTAATTTGTGCATTTACCCCACTAGAGTGATTTCAAAAAATGAAATATGACACTGTCATAAGTGACATGCTTGTCACTGAACCAACGAGAACGGGAAAAGTTCTTATTTTCACTTCGAACCATGTCTTTAAAAGGAATAAAGATTTGTTGAATATAAAGTTTGAAGTGTATTTATCGTACTTGTAATAATGACACAGGAAATCGGTGAGTAAAATGTTATCCTAAAAATTGTAGCAGAAATCAATTTCATTTCATCGATTCTACAGTGTGTAGGAGTGTTAATGTGTGTGCGTGTTAGTATTTTATAAACTGTGTTTTGATATTTGCATCGCCGTTGCTCAGTGTTTAACTCGTTAGCCTTCTCATGTGCGGATTTAGAGGGGGCGAGAGGGTTCGTTTGCTCAGACTTGGTCATTTATTCATCTAAACAAAGTCACAAAAAGTAAAATCGCGATATGAAAAGAGATATCGTCACCATCGAAGTAAT
>JACSZP010024914.1:0-11597 GCA_016161895.1 Pinna nobilis
ATATGAATCGATAACTTAGATCGTGTGGATCCTCTCTAAATCTGCACGTAAGCTATACTTGGCAAGAAAGATAACTCGTGTATGTTTTACTCAATGTGTCTAGAAATTTAGTGCATATTCGAAAGAATAAAAAAATATTTGAATATATATTTAAAAGATAAGAAAACTGAAACAAGCCATACATAACCAACAACACGAGCAACTTCTATCAAAATTATGATGATTATTACATGGATCGATATTGCGCATGCTCAAAATATAAAGTTTGCGCAGTTCCAGCTGGCGAGATGCGGAATGCAGTTTATCTATGTTACGTACATAATTAACATTTCTGAGACGGCTTGCGGTTTATAAATAATTAGATCGTAAGTATCCCAAGTACGTTACCATGTTAATATCTACATATGATTGTTCAATAGTATACTTGAATAATGCTTGATAAATGTATTAAATGAATGACTCAGTATGATTTATGCATTACTATTGTATTTGATTCAAGTAATATATTAACACACTTTTCGTCAGAAACGCCTATGTTTCAACCGTCAATTGGTAAAATCGCCAGATGCAATGCTGGACTCTGTCCAGCGTGCATTATTTCAAGAATATTACTCTTGACTGACCTTATAATGAACAATTGTTTAGAAAATAAAGAATATCTTTATGAATCTGGAATGCGCTGCGTAGACGTATTTTATCGATCATGTCGGGTGCATGTCGCCATATCTATAAATAGAGCAGAGCAATTCATATCACTAATACCAAAGTCATTTAACATAGAATGTTGCAATTTTGGATAGTTTGTTTACGCACGTGCGTTATATTTAAAGTCATTCAGCTGATTATGTATAGGTAACTCATGCACGGATCTAGGATTTTTTTTTGGGGAGGGGGGTCGATTTTGTGGCAAAAAAGGAATGTATTAACTTTTTTTTCATAAATCATAGTATAAACTTTGCAAAATCCAGGAAAGGGGGGGGGGGTGTTGATAGCGGAGCCCAACCCCAACTTCTGTAGATGAGGATCTGATCCCTCTGACTTAGGACCTATATATGGCCTACACTGATGTAAAACCATTCCAAAATTTTCAAATCGATTTACAGATGTTCGGCAAATCTTTTCAGTCCTACTTCTCAGTAGGCCATAACCCGTACTGTGATACTCTATAATTTAAAAAGAGACCCAATATCTGGCACTGAACTTTAAAGAACCCTCGCTGCCTCTACGGCCATTAGTGCCGAGCATAGGACAAATTTGTTGCCCTTCACTGGCACACGATGATGTCTCCATATAAGTGAAAAACTCTCGAGTGGTTCATTGAAAAAAAATAAATAAATAAAACAAACTTGCACTGGGGATACAGGTCCAGATCTCTTAACTCATTGAAACCTGAAAGCCTTGATCATCAAAACTTGATGCATCACCGTTGCCCTATGCGTTGTTGTTGTTGTTTTTGTTGTTGTTGTTATTGCTGTTTTTTTTTGTGTGACAATCTCTTGGTAGGACGAGGATAGTCATTTTAATGTCGACCATATAGGCCTACATGTGTACATAACATCTACAAAATGACTTATTTTCAATAGCGCCTACACCGGATCCTGTCTTGAGAAACCTCCTCTTCTGATAGTCAAATATGGTCTTTCAAGACAGGTTGTCTCTAAGACAGGTTTTATCCATATGGTTTCTTTAAAGGATGTTTTCTTACAAGTGGTCTCTTATAACAGGTTGTCTCTCAAGGCAGGTTCCACTGTATTTTAAAAGTATTTCAGCGCCAACCATCGTGCATCAATTCTAAATTCTTTTTGCATCATATTCAAACATCATCAGAATGCTTGAATTTTTGATCGACAACATATTTGTTGTGTTCGGTGGACGGGATTTTCAACAGACTGTTGGGATACCAATGGGTACAAACTGTGCTCCTCTACTTGCTGACTTATTTCTTTATTCGAATGAGGCTAATTAGGCTAATTTCGTGCAGGGTCTGTTAAAGAATTATGACAAGAACTTGGCCCTATCCTTTAACTTCACGTTCCGCTATAAAGATGGTGTTCTTTCATTAAATAATCCCAAATTTGACGAATGTTTTGATCGCATCTATTCAAATGAGCTCGAAATACAGTGCATCACTGAAACTGACAGGTCTGCCTCATACCTTGATCTACACATGGAGATTGACGATGAGGGACGTTTGAACACAAAACTTTACGACAAAAGAGATGACTTCGATTTCCCTATTGTGAACTTTCCATTTTTAAGCAGCAATATTCTCGCAGCACCTACATATGGAGTATACATCTCTCAGTTGATACGATATTCTAGAGCATGCGTTTTCTATCAGGATTTCCTGGATAGCGGATTACTGCTGACAAAGACGTTGCTTAACCAAGGGCTCCTAATAGTTAAATTGAAGTCATCACTTCGGAAGTTTTACGGTCGCAATCATGACGTGGTGGATCGATATGGTAAATCTGAAGAATAGTTGATGAGGGATATGTTCACATACCTAATACCATCCCATCTTTTTCTTGTTTATGACTATCACCAATTCCGACTTATTCCCGTATTAGATGATATGTGACACGATGTACCATCATGGCACGGTTTATCAATATGGTTAATCTGTGTAACAGAAGATGAGGGATATTTTCCTCTTGTCGCATACCTAGTCCCGACCCCCTTTAATTTTCTCATTTATGACCACCACCGATCGTGAATTATTCTTGTATTAGAAAATATGTGACACGACGGGTGCCGCGCACGGAGCAGGAGTTGCTTACCCTTCCTGAGCACCTGAACTCACCCCTGGTTTTTGGTGGGGTTCGTGTTACTCTATTTTTGGTTTTACACGTTTTGTTGTGTTGATTGCTGTTTGTGTCATTGTCTCTTTTTGTTTTGGCCATGGTTTCTTCTGCCTTTGGATTTTTGCATTTTATGATTGCTCCCCCCCCTTGGTATCTTCAACCTTCACCTTTTTATATATGAAATATATAAATTGTACATCTACGCCTTACCTGATTGGGAATCATATAGTTTAAACAATATTTATTGCTTCAGTTTTTTCAATGCAATGTAGGTCTACATACATGTAGGTGAACATAAGTAGCAAGACGATTCGGAAACAAGTTGTAGAATTAAACTTATGTTAATCTGTTTCCATAGTGAACTCGAGACCTGCTGTTCGTTGTATACAGCCAGATTTAAGGGTCGGGTACGGTGGTTCCGAGGTGGTATACTATTTCGCTTTTCAATTTCCGACATACCTGAATAAATTATTAATCTCAATAGTTTTTGTTTTCAGATAAACTAAGCGATTCAGATATGTCTGATATATTTGTCGCTCTTCCGCCAGCCACTAACGGTTGTGTCATTTTCGGTAAAAACTCCGACAGGCCGCCACACGAAGTACAGGAAGTAGTTTACATTCCCGCCAAAAAACATGCCACTGCCAGTAAAGTACAGGTAAGTGATTCGTTTGTCTGTTGCTATAGAGCCCGGAAGTGACGTAATGTTATAATGGTATGCATGCGTTAATCAAAACTCTATTTGTGTTAGGTCATATTAAGACTTGTCAACCTTGAAAATTTTTCACGGGGATTTCGTGGTCTAGAATCTTAACTTTCTTAAGTTTCCTGGGGTGCCCCAGAAATTATCGAAAAAATTTACAAAATAAAACAGTATCTCAACAAAAACAGCAATCCACTCAACAAGATTTACATATAGCCAAACATAGATCTAGTATGGGTAACACGAACGTCACTTAAAAAGGAGGGGGGGGGGTAAGCTCAGGTGCTCCGGAAGGGTAAGCAACTCCTGCTATTTAGTTTTAGTCACATCAAAGTGCAGCAGACGTGCAGTAAATGAAAAAAGAGGCGTTACTTCTTCCTTTATCTTTATAACTTTATAAACTTCCAGTGAACTTTCCATATTTGTTTTTATTCTGTCGAAATTTAGATACATGTATTTTCAAATTCAGTTGTTCAATTTATGAACATTTTTGTCCTTCCCAAAAGTCATCTCTTTTGAATGCATTATTGTATCAATAGTATTAAACGAAATGTTTGATTATACATATGATTGTATGGATACATGCTACATTGTATATATTTGCGTTTTCCTCTTTACAGTTTCAATAAACACAAGCGAGTAAATGATTTGGAATACATCCTTATAACATTTTGACTTGAACATTGTAATTCGATATTTATGAAGTAAGATAACCAAAACTGCAGACAAAAAAAGTGACATGTCTTTGACAAAAGGATGTTGCATATCTTTATGATAGTTTCCGAATCATCCCAACGATCCACTATTTTAAGAATCAAACTTATGGTAAAAGAAAATTCATGCAGGAATCTACACTAATTCTGCAGGTCATCATTTCTAAAGCAAAGAGTTTGATACTGATACTGAGAATCTGCGCATAATTGGCCAATATTGGTATATATTTTGTAAATTCCAGGGGGGGGGGGGGGTGTCCGCCCCCTCGGTCCCCTCTAGATCCGCGCATGGAAGAATTTGATCGATTGAGTACAAGTATATAATGTTACAAATGTCAAATGTTTATCTTTTATGAAGACCACCTACATAGAGGTAGAACAGGCTGAACAAACACATGCAGTTATCCTGAGCAAACCGTCGTGGGCCTGGGGAGCCGAGATGGGCAGTAACGAACATGGTGTATGTATTGGCTGTACGTCAGTGTGGACAAAGTTATGTCATCCTGGTGATCACGAAGAGAAACTGCTCGGTGTAGATCTTGTAAGGTATAAAATAAAGTAATTCTCTTTGACCTGAAACTATTGCCCACATCGTAAACATTGGTCACTAGATTGGAAATTCGAAGATAACGAGGAGTAACTGCTCGGTGTAGATCTTGTAAGGTATAAAATAAAGCATTTCTCTTTGACCTGAAACTATAGCCCAGATCGTAAACATTGGTTACTAGATTGGAAATTCGGAGATAACGAGGAGAAACTGCTTGGTGTAGATCTTCTAAGGTATAAAATAAAGTAATTCTCTTTGACCTGAAACTATTGCCCACATCGTAAACATTGGTCACTAGATTGGAAATTCGAAGATAACGAGGAGAAACTGCTCGGTGTAGACCTTGTAAGGTATAAAATAAAGCATTTCTCTTTGACCTGAAACTATAGCCCAGATCGTAAACATTGGTTACTAGATTGGAAATTCGGAGATAACGAGGAGAAACTGCTTGGTGTAGATCTTCTAAGGTATAAAATAAAATACTTCTCTTTGATTTTTGAATATCTTTCGGTACTTCTTCAACTTTACTTTGACCTGAAACTATAGACTATAAATAACTATAAATAGATCGTAAACATTGGTCGCGGGATTTGAAAGTTAGATTTGTTTGCCCGTGGGTAACCTGCCCAACGTTTTGTTCAAAATAAACACGTCATTGATAAATACATTATTCGTACTTTCTTTAAATTGACCCCGCCCCAATAAACGAATTTGATATTTTTTATGAGCTGTTACTTTATGAGATGATGGTCTGTGAGGCATGTTTTACATTTGATGCTTTCAAACAAATGGTTTCAGATAAATTGTTTCATTCATTTCAAAGTTTTAGTTATGAAGTGACACATTTTAGATTTTTTCCCCCTAAAATAATATAATTTAAATAAATAAAACTTGATATTTTCAATTTACAAACACAGGTACATGTGTATTCTCAATTGCACAAGGCTTCATTCATACTACATGTGTCATTTTTCACAATGCTAAATAATCGTACATTATTTAAATATTTTAAAACTGCGTGACAGTAATTCATACTAACTACCTCATTGAATCCTCACTCTGTTTCGCTTAATAAATAGTTTGAATTTTCACATGATGTAAGAGATAGAATGAAATTCATCGATATACATGTATGTAGTATTGATGCAATGTTAACAGTATTTTAAAGGATGTATGAACATTATATATCAAGAATTGTCGTCCCTGTAAGATAATTTTAAAACTTGATTCAGTTGTATTTGTTGATTTGCTGTTAAAAAGCCTTCTGTAGAATATTTCACTAATAGATTGGTTGCAAAAACATCAATTTTCTTGGAGTTACTTCCCTTTGTAGGGCATGTTGGAGGTCAGCTTGGAGTTTTTTGTTCATTATGTTGCCAAATTTGAAGGATTTGTATGACAATTTGTATTGACATTTTATTTCAATCAAATTAAAGTATGTATGTATGGGAGGGGGCTTAAGGAATTGTGTCAGCATAGTAAATATTCAAGGAATAACCCCAGTATGCAGAAAAATCATCTTTAATTTGGTTAGTTTATGCATAAAATATTCTTTATTGACCTCAAACATGGCCGACAAAGGGAACTAACTTCAAGAAAATTGATGCTATTGAGACCTCTCTATTTGGAGACGTCTCCCAACGCAGACGAATTAAGGCTAAACAAATTAGCCCATGCTCGACACTTATGGTCATTTGGTAGTGTAATATCTTTCACGTCTACCGTAATAGGTCAGACTCCACTAAATAGGGGACAATTTGGTTGGTTAAGAAGTTGAAATAAAATGCAGAATGACTGGGCCCCTTTGAATAAGGTGTAAGTCAGTATAAAATTTTTCCGCTCATTTCTTTCTGAAATTGGTATGGCCCTAAACATGGACATGTAGTGAAAAAACGAGAAGGTCAACCCCTGGTTTTGAGTTTTTTGGGGAACTGGGAAAAGGAAATTGATCTATAGTTTACATGCTTTGGAACTTCGGAAACGTAAAATATATGACGTTAAAATTCTCGCCTATTGAAAACCATCTAGTGGAGTATGACCTAATACGGGTTGTCGGTGTTAACTGTCTTATCAGAAAAACAGGAAAATACCAGCAGGCTCCAACCTACGGAACCTACGGTATCTCGGTCTTAAGAACACTCCGAATCACGACGGCTCTCGTCAATTGTAGCTTCATCTACATTACTACGTGTATATCAGTCCATCATTTCTATATTCCGACCAATACCGAAACATTAAATCTTACAGATTAGCGTTAGAACAAAGTTCTACTGCCAAGGAGGCCACAGAGATAATAGTGAGATATCTGGAAAAGTACGGACAAGGTGGCGCCACAAATCTGGATAGAAATTTTAGTCAATGGACATATGATAATTCTTTCTTAATCGCCGACAAATCTGAAGCCTGGGTAATGGACACAGCCGGAAAGCTCTGGGCGTTGAGAAGAATCAGTTGTAAGAAAATTTCGCATTACAGCCTAAAAAGGATACAATGAAAATACTACTGTAGATCCAGAAATTTTCGCGTAACCTTATTTTGGCGAATTGGTAGCCATGCAATTATTCGCGACATTATTTTCGCGCGTGTGTATGTTTTATATAAATGTTATGTTGTATGGAGCATGTTAATCTAAAATAAGAATATTTAGCGAGAATTTTATTTTCGCGGGTATGTGATCTCGCGTAATTACGCGAAAATAAAATTCTCGCGAATAAAACTGGATTTACAGTAACAAACACACAGCATGTAAATTTCTTATAGAATAGCCCCAAAAAAGTGAGAGAAAAAACATGCTACAACACATACAAAGAAGGATAACTCTAGTTACAGATGTTGCAATTATTGTTGTTGTCATCAAGAAAGATAACTCTATCAACTCTAATTTCCAAACTACCTGTATCAAGTATAAAGAATTAATTTTTTTCCAATTCTGCAGTTTTACATTATGCTTCTTTTGCAAAATTGAGAAAAGTTGAACAATTAATGCATAATCAAGTAAACTGGCTTTCATCAACACATAAAAAAATTGAATAAAAGTTTTTAAATTAGATCTACAACTCAAGTCACTAACTATTTTTGGTCATGTACAACACCGGTTCATGTCATTGTGAAATGCTGAGTTTGTGATTTATTGTATTTACAATTTGGTGTTAAATCTAGGAACTGAAAAGGGCACACAATTCCATGAGCAGAAGGGCACTTTTAGGGAATAAAGATTGGTTTTGAGGGCACGATACATACATGTATATTATGCACAAACTCATTCAAAATACCTTCCATTGAATGATAATAGAACACCTTTATCTTAAGAAACAGAATCATTTAATAATTACTATCTTTTTCAGTCTGTTAGTCCTAGGGGTCACATTTTTATTACAAGAAAGGGCATGGTATTGATGAAAAGGATGAGGTGTTTCAGAAAAAGGGTGTGGCACAGTGCCATGCTATTTTGCACTAGATTCAACACGACAAGTAAATCTAATTTGTGCCAGTAACTAACATTTCTGTTGTATTGTCATTTTATACTGTCATCCGCACTGCTCAATGACCATAAGTGCCAACTGCATGACCATATGCCTAATTTTTTGTCCTTCACTGCCACAGGCATATATGGTGACGTCTCCATAAAAGTGAAATGTTTTTTTTTAAAGACCATTCAAGACCAAGTTATCAACATACATGTATTATCTACATTTTCTATAATCATGTTTAAAATTACCTTAATCAAAATGAGTATAAAACTGCATATTTGCACAAGTAATTTGAAACAAAACATTTGTTCTTGAATACTCCTGATATGAATTACAATTATATCTAACATATTACATCTAACATATGTTTCAGATACAATAAATCAATAAATCAATACTACATTTAAATTACAAATCTCTTGATAGATTAAGACAAACAAATGTACAAACAACTTTTTAAAAATACATGTGTACATAATTTATGAACCTCTTAATGTATAAATCACAAAATGGCACTGAAGTCAATTTCCTTTACAAACACTCAATGGTATAAGTACATGCATATGTATTTACATCCATATTGAATGGTTTCAATGCAATGCATCTACATGTATCAAAGTATAAATTTTTGTACCTGTACAAACTACTTGTAACATGTACAAATAATCAAATCTCTAGTACAAACTTCATTAAAACCTAGATTGATTACACGTATGTTAGAAAGTTTATCATGTTAAATGTACAAGCGGAAGATCAGCGGTCTCTCCCTTGGCTAAAATCCTATCATAACATGGTTCATGCAACAAAGTGTGGTGGCCAGTATATTAGTCATATGGTAGATTGTACCATACAGCTGAAGTTGCTTAGTTGAATTGTTGTTGCGTTGTTGTTTAACGTCCCACTCAAGAATATTTCACTCATATGGAGACGTCACCGTGAGCCGATGAAAGGTGACAAATTTTGCCTGTGCTCGGCACTGCTGGCTGTAGAGCAGGGAGGTTCTTTAAAGTGCCAAAACCTACTGTGATATGAAACCTCAGTTTTCATTGTCTCATCCGAAAAATAGGAACGGCCAACCGTGGAGCACGCTAACCACTCGGCCAAGGAGGCCCCATTGTTGAAAGTAAAATACATGTGGAGGCAAAGACAGTCATATTTGTAGGGGTTGAAATTTTCCAAATTCACTATACATTGTGTACATATAACTTTGAAGCTTTGAGAAGAAATTTTGGCTGGGGCAACAGTGAGTAAGATTAGAGCATATGGAAACAAACCACAACATAAACCTTATAGGGATTATACAGGCTACATATCAATTACCAACATCCATTGAAAAGATCAAACTATAGAACTAAAGTTAACTATTGTCTTATCGGAGGGCAACAATAAATGACAGCATTGAAAAATGGCTACCAACATAATCCCTAGGTACTGTATAACAGCCTCCCCCACCCCCCCACCCCACCCCCCCCCCCCCCCCCCCCCCCCCCCCCCCCCTTCCAAAATGCATTTATGTATAAATGTATCCTTATGTCGACATATTCTGTGTGTCAATTATTTCTGTGTCATTATAAAACATTATGTTGTGATATGCATAATGTTGCAGAGTATAACACAAAATGTCTCGCTGTTTAAAATCTGATCTAAGATATACACAAACTGGCAGCAGCCTTGACCTATGACCTTTAGGGTAAATACATCAACCCAGTCTTCAAATTTGCATACTTCTGCATAGAGTGTTTGAATAGAGCAGTAGTTGGCACACTCGCTTCTTACCTCGTTTGATCCTAGGATTAATAGGGGAGTATGTGGTATGGTATTATGGTTGCTAAGTCAGACAACAAGGTTAAGATACATACAGTCTAACCTGCCTTACTGACCCACTGAATTAAAGGAAAACCTGTCTTATGTGACCTAAGTGAGTGGTCCCCAAAAGAGTTTTTTCCTATATTCATGTAAATCACCTGATTTAAGAAACCACCTGTCATATGTGACCCTTTTTGCTTCTTCCCTTGGACGGTCTCTTAACACAGGTTAGACTGTACTTTGTTTCCTCCCACATACAGCAAGGACCCACAAATGCAAATATAAGAGCTAATGAGAGGCATTGATACAATGGATAAGATGGCCTAATTTGTTTGTGGTAAAAAAAAAATATGTATGTAGTTTAGATTTGCATAAACTACATTTCATTTACATAAATTACTGGGGCCTCCGTGGCCGAGTGGTTAGCGTGTTCGACCTTGAGCCGAGGGGTCCAGGGTTCGATTCCTGCAGCGCCACTCGGCCGTTGGCCGTCCCTGTCTTTCGGATGAGACAGTAAAAACCAAGGTCCCGTGTCACAGTAGGTGTTGGCATGTTAAAGAACCTTCCCTGCTCTGCGGCCAGCAGTGCCAAGCACAGGCAAAATTTGTCGCCCTTCACCGGCACACGGTGACGTCTCCATATGAGTGAAATATTCTTGAGTGGGACGTTAAACAACAACACAACAACAACATAAATTACTATGTTGCAGATAAAAGAGACCAAAAGGTGAAGGATGCTCAGAATTATTCAACCTCATGTTCATTCTGTTGCACTAACGAGTAAGGTGTTTTCACAATATGGGAGCTTTGAGATTTTGTAGCTCTTCTGTTCTTTGAGATATTTCTGGACATTGCATAACATGGATATGTGACTGTTTCAAACATTTTATTTATACAGTCTAACCTGTTTTAAGAGACCATCCAAGGGAAGGAGCAAAAAGGATCACATATGACAAGTGGTCTCTTAATTCAGGTGATTTATATAGGAAAAACCAATTTTGGGAACCATGAATTTAGGTCACACAAGACAGGTTTTCCTTTAATTCAGTGGGTCGCTAAGGCAGGTTAGACTGTAAATAAGCAAATAATGCATGGTTTCCACAATCCTAAACAATTGATTTTATGCTGGTAAAGCAGGGTTCACCCTGTAGGTAGCCAATTTAGCCATTGACTAATTTTGGGGGAAATTGACTAAAAATAATTGTAATTGGCTAATTTTCTGGCTACCAATTTTTCATTGCTGCATAAAAATGGTACAATTTTTTGTATCTTGTGATGGTCTTATACAATGTATATTCAAATAAGTTAGGCCTTTCTAATAAGATATAATTTAGCAATGAAAGTCAAGAAATAAAAAGGAGATGATTGAAAAAGTAGACTTCAGGTAATAATGCCTAAAGTGGCTAACAGATGTCAGTCTTTGTCAATTATCAAAGACATTTCACATACTAGTGAATGTTCATTGGCTAATAAAATTATCCATTGGTTAAAAAAAAATCTTGGTTGGCTAATTTTTTGGCTAACAGTTTTGTGGGTCCAGGGTGAGCCCTGGGTA
>JACSZP010024916.1:0-16484 GCA_016161895.1 Pinna nobilis
GATTGCTAACAGTAAATAAAAAAAATAATGTATCTGCATTTGTTTGGTCTTCTTAATTTCAATTATTATTTTAATGTCTTTTTATTTTATTTAATTTCTTTATCAGAAAGTGGAGGGTAGCAGTTGGCAGCCAATGTTTCAGCAGAACTAGTTACATATATATTTCCATTTTCCGTTATGTCACCTCAGCAGCCTGAGCTTGTCAATCTCAGATGAAGGAAAGTCAAAGGTTAAAAATTCTAAATTATCTGCCGTTGAAGCTATACTGAACATGTTATCACAATGCAGATGTTTTACAGAAAAGACAAATTTTGTAATGAAAGCCTTTGCATACTATAAGTTGAAGCCTGATTAGTTGTTGGTTGTATTGTTGTTTAACCTTTTCAACACCAGACCAAAATGGACTAGTCTAAGACAATAGAAAAGATCATACCTTTCTGGTACTTGGGGTTGAAAGGGTTACATGTAACATACCAATCAATAATTTTTCACTTATACGGAAATCTCACTGTATGCCAGTTAAGGGTGACAAATTTGGCCAAAGATTGACGCTTATTGAATTTGAGCAGTGAGAGTTTTTTAATGTGCCAAAACTTCTGTGATGCATACCTCAATTTTGATTGTCCCATCCACAGGAAGGAAGAGCTAGCTGGGTCTGCAAAGGGGGATTCAAACCTTTATGAGCAAAAAGTTAACAAGTTGATCACACAGTCATGACACCCTCAGTTGAAGCCTGAGGATAAGTTTGCTTACAATATGAAGGCCCAGCTTGAGGTTAGAGACAAGTTTTACCCATGTATGCTTGCGAGATATTGTACATTCAAGTACCCTCACTGCTCAATGGTCATAAGTGCCAAACATAGGCCATTTGCCACACATGGGCAGTACCTGTAATTTTGACTTTAAATGATGAGCACTAGGTATTTTTACCTCATCCGTGCCAAAGACTAAAGTGAGCTATTTTCATATCACACCAACTGTCAGTTGTCCGTAAACTTTTCACATTTTCGACATCTTCTTCAGGATGAAACTTTGTGTCAAGTGTTATTTTTTCGGGTGGATCCACCCAGGGGTGGAAAAGGGGCAGGGTCAAATAGGTCCAGGTGGGTATCCTCCTTTATGAAGCTTCTTCAGTATGTCTGCATAAAACAAAATACTGAATGCATCTAAGTGATCTAGAAGGATGTGTGAAGAAGTGTTGTTGTTTTTGGTTCCACTTGGAAATCAATTTTGACACCCCTTTTTTTTCTTTTATTTTTTCAATTTTTGGACATTTTCAGTCAATGTCTGATATCTCCATAAGCTCATATTGCGCAGGTGAGCGTTTCAGGCCCATTTTGGCCTCTTGTTTGTCACTTTGGCTTGGCCAAACCTTGACTTGAATCCTGACCTCTGCTCTAAAGACTGGGCCATGTTCAGCAGTCATGTTCACAAAACATGGACATCATAAGCTTGTAACTAGTCAAGTCATTCAACATTCGACAATTAACACAAAAAAGAAAATTCCATGTTCTTTTTAGATTCTATATCAAATAATTCATTTATTGCTGTAAAGGATGTTCATATTTTACAAAAAAAAAAAAAAAAGGAAAAAAAAAAAGAGAAAGTGACATAATTTCTGTTAAGTCTAAAATTCATGATGTATATATATCTACCTATATGTATGATTATACAAAACTGTACAAGTGTAGTCATATGAATCTATAAATAAACAAAATGATCAAACAACCAGATTTGCCAACTGCAACACTACACATGTCAACAACACAGGTAAAGACAAGAATATAAACAAAAACAAAGACTTCATTTCGAAAACAGTCGCTAACTGACCAAACATTTCTTCAAACATGTTTGAAGATGATTTTCTTACACGCGCCGTGGTTCCAAAGAAACAAATAACACAAAACCTGGTTTGAATTATTGAAAAACTCCAAAGGCAATTGAAAAGTTTATGATATGGATTTTGATGTAAAAAAGTGTAAGATGGGAGAAATTGGTACAATGTACCGCATCAGAGAAATTTCAATGCTTAGATGTTATATGTCTATGAAAATGGTACGAGAAACTGGTACTGCATAAGAAAACAAAGAAATCACTAGAGATGGTATGGCTGGCTTAAGAAGTAAAATTTAGAGAACTAAGTTCCAAGATCAAGGTCTCCAGGTCACAAGCCATGGTACATGCCGAAATAGACTGGTCCAGACAATAGAAAAGAGCATGCCATTCTGATACTTGGGGTTCAAAGGGTTAACAACTTACTGATGAAGTACACGTACATGCATTATGTTTCTATCTCTCTTAGTTACTGAGATTCTTCTTTTACCAAAATGTTGATAGACAGGCATACAAATTAACAAATATGGCAACATCATAGACAGGAATTGTTATACAATCTGGCCAAAGAGAAATAGTATAGTTGTTGCGAAGTAAAGGTAAGTCACTGCCACATATGGTGAATGGAAGGTCAATGAATCAAAAATACGATAAGTGATTATCTATATTATGCCTTTAGTAAAAGTTGTCTACAACACTTGGTATATTGTACAAATGTATTTGACTTAAGTACCTTATAATCAGGCAGAAACATACTGATGCCTCAATGATATAAAATTCCTCTGGGATTTTTTCGTCTCAAATTACAGTGAGTCAGATTTGCTTGAAAATGGTTTCATGAAACTACTCCCTCACCACACAATGAAAAAGGCAGAAGAAAACGTATAAATAACAGTAACTCTCCAATCCAAATCAACTTGAGAGAAGTGACCAAAAATAGTGAAATTGGTGATCAAACAGAGAGACTAATCCTACAACCCCTCTCATGAACTTGGATTAGTCTAAATGTAATCTATTCAAAAAGTTGGATTAGTCCATTGAAAATTTGCCAGTGAAGAAAGGATGACAAAATTTCAATATGCAAAATGACTGGCGAAGATGACAATTTCTATATATGAAACTTAGACTATGCTTTTACTTTTAACTGTAATGATGACAAAAACTTCAGATAAAAAAAAAAAATGACAATAACATGTGACGCGAGATATCACCAGAAATGTAAATGGCTATAGAAATAACATTAGCAATGGTGAAATCTGCAAAAAAAAAAGTCACTAATGTTGATACATTCGTATTTTTGTACAAATATTAAACGTCTCATCACAAAACGGCATTAAATGCAAGAAAAAAGAAAAACAGTAATATGTACCAGTTTCACAGCGAGCATCGTAAATTCTTTTTAAAAATTATTCCTTCAATTAGAGACAAGATCCTGTAAAAAAAACCTATCGATATTTTGAAAATTCAAATATTTATTTTGAACATGTAAATAAATTTACTGGAAGATAAAATTTAGGATTTATTCACCCTTTCAACACCACAGATTGTAATGGACTAGTCTAAGACAATAGAAAAGAACATACTGTTTTGATACTTGGGGTTGAAAGGGTTAATACATGTATCAATCAATGTGCGTGTGAAACACCTGCAGAAATATCTGAAAAACTATGTATGGAACAGAGTACCTATGTAGCTATCAATATGTATATACCATATATATATATATTTACTCGTTTCCATAAAAGAATTCATTTCTACAGCTCAAAAGACTTTTTACAATATATTTCACTATGTAACAAATAAATCATTCACAAATTTCACAATTAAAAGAACTACTTTGCTTATAAGTATTTATATATAACAGTCTTTATATATCTATATGTGTACAAGAAGTCTTATGACTAGAGTTATATTTATTCTGGATGGTTCTCATGTCAATCTAACTACTATGGAATTATTCGACTCCACAAATACAATCTCGGCCCTGAACACGAGAAAGTAAGTCAGCTTTTTTTAAAACCCTTACAACACCATAAACCAATATGGACTTGCCCAAGGCAATAGTAATGAGCATACCGTTCTGATACTTGGGGTTGAACGGATTAAATCACTTCTTTTTAGCAAGTGACATTTATGATTAGAATGTTAGAATCCAAACAACTTAAACCCTTATGCACGTTCATATACCGGTAATAGCTGTAGCATTCAATTCCGTAAAATTTCAGCCAAAGGTTGGGCGAATGCAAAAACGGGTCGAAACTGTGTACAAGTGAACTAGTGCGAAAACGACAATGGCCAAAAATAACCCTGTAAGCCGTACTACGACTTGGAACGTTTCAAAACAAAAGTAGACCAATATCATTACATATCCGTGAATCAAAATTGTAAAAATTTACTTGTGTTCCTTTAGTGTTTTTCCTTAAATGGTCAAATAGATAGATCTAAATGATTTTTGAGGCCGAGTTCTATTTCCTTAATTATGAAGTAATGAGTGACGAGGATTGGCAAACATAACGCTTAATACTTGATACAATTGATTTATGAAAATAATTTAGATATCAAAGAACAGATCCATGTTTATTGCTTTTAAGAAACAAAATCATCTGTCACTTTGCAAGTTTACAGACGGTTTTTCTGAGTTGTCCTATTGAATATTTTTGATTGAAAATGTAGAATTTTAATGTACAACAAGTAAGTTTTAGATTATTCAAAGAAATGTTTCAAGCTTTATTATGAAATTTCAGCAATCAAGGCCATATTTGCAGTTAACTGAAGAAATCCTATACCCAGGATTTTATTTCAATCAAGTTCACTTCTTGAATGCTTATACTGTAACATAATACAGAAAAAAAAATCATCTAGCTTTAAAAACATATTCTTAAAATAACATGTTATAATGAATTGCTCAGCTTGAAGTGAGAGTAACTCAGAATTATCTATTTTTGGGAAATATCAACATTTCAGCTAGTAAATATTTGAATTTCTGAGAAAAAGATGACAGAAAGACAGTCTTGTATATAGAACCAGAGAGTGACAATGTATGGTCTTACATTGAAAAAAAAAAGATAAAAACTTGAAACTCATACATGTAACCATCATGAAAAATGGCAAGTTAATGAATATTTATCAGAAATATGAAAAATGACTCAAAAGCTAATGAATATTCATAAGAAATCTTTACAGCAAGTAAAATCTCTATGTAATCTTATGTCTATACATGCAGAATTATACGAACAACTCGGATTCTAATTCTCTCCTGGTACGATAAAATGAGTATGAAAATTCCGAAGGAAACAATACGGAGAAAAAACGTCATCAATACACCACAAGCAAAACGATCACTTCACTGAATGAAAAAAAAGAGGAATAAATTTATGTACCTAATTTACAAATTCATACACAAAATTTACATATATCTAAAAAAAACAGTAAACAGCCATGCTGCCTGGAGTAATGAGATCTTAGCAAGGCCAACATTTGCAATTTCTTTCCCGGTGGCCACCATTTTGTTCTTCGTATCACATGGGCGTATTTCACAAAGAGGAGTTTTATTCATAAGTCCCCAATATGATAGACAGAAGGAAAAAGAGATAGCAAGGATACACGAGATAGAGAGAAGAAATTAGGAGGAAATAGTCTATAGCAAGTCACTGGAATAATGTGGACTTATAAATAATGGCTCTGTGTGAGATAGGCTCACAATCTCTGTAAGAATCCGGATGCATAATCAAAACTCTCAATTCTATAAATAGAACATTTTCT
Organism: Pinna nobilis; assembly: GCA_016161895.1. Lineage (NCBI taxonomy): Eukaryota > Metazoa > Mollusca > Bivalvia > Pterioida > Pinnidae > Pinna > Pinna nobilis. Next base: position 5,596 of record JACSZP010024916.1, read on the forward strand.
TTCTATAATTTTTGCAAATACACATAAAAAATCCAACATTTTGACACCCTTAATATTCTAAAAGCCCAAAACATGTTGTTTCTAGTTTGTGCGTACAGTGCTCTACATACATACATGTAGGATATCATGTTGACATCATCAATAATTGACCATTAAGATGTCAGCAATTGACCACCATGTCATCACAGATTGACCACTCTGATGTAACTAGGTCATGTCCATGTCAAGAAGAAAGTGCATCTGATGGGAACATTGAACCCTCTTTTAAGGTGAGTGATTAGTCTGTAAATGTGCAAAATCTCTTAATTCCTTTGGTGTAAGCTCAAATGTGGCATCATAAAAAAAAAACCAAAAAAAAAACACCCCACAATATCTATTACAATGCACTCTCTTCCTCCGAAATTTATTACAAAAGGCCTTAAAATGGAATCGAAACACACACACACACACTTACAAACATATATATATAAAAACACAAAGATTCACTCACACAAAAATCAAATCAAATTTATCATTATAACCCAATGCAGCAGCTCAGAGTTTGCTAAACAATAATGATTCTACATAAAAAAAGGGATGGATTATGGCAATATACAATGGGGTTACTTGCTATATGATATAGCACTTCTTCAGAAGGATTTCCATGGTAACGATGTAAATAATGCAATTTGTCCTGAGGTAGTTGTGACATGTATCAATCTGACTGTCCGTCAGAAAAAAAAAGAAACACCACCATAAGAGGAAAATGTCCCACTCCCACTTGTCAGAATCTCCTCAAAACCCTCTTCCAATTATACTCCAAACACGAGTAACGATAGATCTTTCTCATGGGTTGGAAGAGTTCATTCTACCATAGGGGAGGAAAGACCTATGTTAAATACTGTCTCAGTGACACTCCTGAAATGGAATGGACTAATCTAATAACGTCTTAACCAAAATCAACAGTTCACTTTTTATTGGACATAAATTTGCATGGGTGGCACAAAATGTGGTTTGGTTGCTTTTACATGTGAGGACAGTCAAACACTTATTATTATGCTTTATAAACGTTCAGCCCTATAAACTCAAGTCCACTCATTCGGAACCTTATATAACTATGGATATCTTGGAAAAAAAAATTACGATAATCTTGTGATGTATTGGAAAAAATGGAAGTGAACAGGTGACAGTCTATATTTAGCTTATACGTATTTAAAAAATCAAATGATCAACATTGTTAAAATGAAAAATGATTCTAGCCATCATGATTGTTGCTTAAATGGTTCAAACTAAATTATTGAAAATGCACATAAAATTCAATTTCAGATGATTTTAAACAAATCTAATGGTACTATAGGTATTTACGGAACAAGAGAGAGACGTCTTGTTCTTTGTCTACATGTCCAAGTCTTGCATATTAAGATTCGGTGTCAATGTTCAACATCTGTATCAACATTATTTGTGATCAATCAACATGATGACTGATCAACATCAGTTCAACATGATCATTGTTTACGATTAATCAACGCCCATTTCACATGATCACTCATAACGATTACTCAACTTCAATTTCAACATGATCACTCAGGACGATTAATCAACGCCCATTTCAACATGATCATTATCTATGATTAATCATCATCAGTTCAACATATTCATTATCTACAAGAAATCAGATTTATTCAGATTATTGACTTATCTCAAAACATTTCAATTGCACCCCATCAAACATTCCTTTGTTCAATTGATCTAACCACACATAAACTCTGTTTATAGATTTCTATGGGTGTAATCAAATAAACATGCAATCATAAAAAATAATCTGATTATTGATCAATCATTCCTCCATCATTATGTAATAAAACACAAGTCTATAATCATTTTTTGTTTCTCTTAATCACAGCTGATACCAACAACTCAGGTAATCAATTTCTGTCAATCATAAATTTCTCTTCATTATTTAAACAAATCACATTGCACATTCCGCGATTAATCATAGCACGTTCTTGGATTAATCATATCACATGATGAAAAAAGTTCCATTTGAAAACAAGAAATATTTCCTCAATCCAGTGAGTAACGTCACACAAAAGAATACGCGTTTCCATGGAGACAGTCGGGATACTACTACACCATACCGTTTTTATATTTACAAATTTCTAATTCTTGCTATAGAACATCAGCTCAGAAGTAGTTGCTAGTCCAGAGTATCAATTTTCAGAATCCTTTGCATTAGATTTATCTGTCGCACACAATTCTAAGATGCAACGCTTCGGATTTCTATTCTTACTGAAGTGTTAAACTAAAATAAAAGAGCATTCAATTTATCAATTGAAAAAAATGTCTGTTCCTTTTTTTCCAATTCAACTTAAATTGTTCATAAAAAATCCACATCAACTGAGACGGAAATTCAAAATGAATGAATTGTATAAAAAAAAAAAAAAAAAAGATCCACTCGTAAAAATGTGAAAAAATGCAGCACTGCAATCCGTAGAGCAAATATTGAATAACACAGTCATCTATGGGATCTGTGTGTCCCATAAGCCTATTCACCCCTGAATCCACATCTGGACTTACCTAAATCATTGATATAAGGAAGAGTCCATTAGATTTCAGGGGTGAAAGGGTTAAACACAAGAGTACACGAGCCCTTCCTCCTTATAACTTCCGTATAGTCCATTTACAGCCAGTACAAAACCACCATGTGATCAGTTCATCCATTTACGACAGTTTGGCGCCCCACAGCAACATGGAATCTTGTGTTGTTCATCTTCAAAATCAAATTTGTAGTCGTACGTGAGCTGTAAAAGAAACACAAATTTTAATCTAACTGTAGAATGTTGATTTACTTGTATTGTTATTTGACGTCCCAATCAAGAATCGTTTACTTGTATGAAGATGTCAAAAATGCCAGTGAAGGGCAACAAATTTAGCCCATGTTCAGCACTTATGGCCACTGAGCAGTGAGGGTTCTTTAGCCCTTTCAACCCCAAGTATCAGAATGGAATGCCCTATTCCATTGTCCAGACCAGTCTATTTCGATCTGTGGTGTTGAAAGGGTTAGTGTGCTGACATCAACTGATCTATATATCAACCAGATCTGTCCCAATGGAACCTATACCCCCCCCCAGCTGCAAAGTTGAAATAAGTATTTTTGACCATGACTTTTTACCTTCTGACCCCAAAATCAATAGGGATCCTCCTTGAGCCATGGGCAACCCAAGTGTGAAATATCAACACTGTAGATCCACAGGTACTTGAGTTATGGTGGGGAAATAAATGGATGGACAGACGGACAGTCAGTCATAGTTGATCTAGCATCCCCCCCTACACATTATTGACGTGGGGAGGGGGGTATAAAAATGAATTCAAAATGTCCATGCATGGCTGAGTAAATGATCTGTAACAGAAAATATACACTTATGTATATGTCCCCATTCCATTTTACGGCAGGGGCATAAATATTTTCAATAAGAGCATTCTATGTTCCCAAATGCCAATAGGCAATATCGATACTATGGAACAACTTACCTCCTCTCCTTTTGGGATCCGTCTGTTTGTGATGATTATAATTTTACTTTCTTTATCGAATGGCACTACTTCCGCCACACAGTCAGGATTACATGAGTGATTGATATACCGGGCGGGACCGCCTGCCATGGTGGCATCCACCACTGTCTCGTTATCTATACGGAACATGTAAACACCACGATTCTGTAAGTAAGAAAGAAAATGCGAGTGAAAGCTGAGATCCTTCTTCTTCTGTGTTTCTATACAAAAAGTTAGGGTTGGGCGCCTTTAAAAATTAAGAAATTACTTAAGCCGGAGAATCAGATCTCAGCCAATCAGAATTCAGCATAAGACAGAGATGAGTAAATTCTCAGACTAAGGCACATTCTTAAGTTTAATGGAGCCCACTCTGTATGAATTCGACAAAACTTGAGATTTAAAAATTTAAGGGTCAACATGAAGGAAAAAATTTCTACTTGTCTACTGCACAAATGCTCCATGAAAAGCTCTTGCTTGAATAAAATCAATCTTGATCAAAGTCAAAGTATTTTAGGACTACAGAATAACAGGAGCAAGGAATCAGCACAAGTTAACACCAACTTTGTACAGTTCTCAGTACCTGTTCTTCATACAGCATCTCCTTCCTGTTGGCAACTTCATTTCTGATTAGGTCACCGATGTACTCTATCACCATGGTGTGTTTCTCAAGATCCCTAGCTGCAAACAGCCCCAACCCCTGTAAAAGAAAACAAAGAAAACTGATATTAGGGGTCTTCTACGGAAACTAGAGCAGTCCTAACAGGACGAAATAACCCCCTAAAGAAAATTTTTTTGAATGCATTCTGCTTTACATAACCTCTTATCCAAACATCTAGTGCAAGGTCAAAGTGCAAGGTCAAGGTCACTAGGTCAAATGTCATGGTACTAAAATGTAGTATTTAACATGATGAAGGTATGGATAAAATATAAGAAGCCTTATCCCTTATACTGCAAGAGGAATCTGCTTTCAGAAATTGTTGAAGGGGGGGGGGTTATAAAAACTTGTGTAACTCATATTTCTTTCATGGTAATAGGTAGATCTATCGGAGCATCCAACAATTATTCAGTACAGATTTCATTTTATCTTACCTGGATACGAGATCTGCCCAGGTAGACATTGTTCCTCCATTCTGTTTTCAGCCTCCTGTATTGTTGGGACTTTGAGTGCACAAATTGCTTCATGTATGGAGAGTTGATATCGCCCGTGATGCCCGTCACTGTAGCCGGCAGCGAGCGGGACGTGTTACTGGACTGGAGAGTGTGTGGCCTACAAAATAAAGTCACAATTATGATGTTATATTGCTGATAAACATCCCACTCAAGAATCTTTCTTTTATATAGAGTTGTTATTGAATTCCAGTGAACTACAAATTTATGCCTCTGCTCAGCACTTTTGGTTATTGACCAGTGATGTTCTTTAATTTGCCGACACTTGCTGCAACACGGAAATCAGTCAAAAAGACTAAATTCAAAACGAATTCTAATTTGGCTAAAGAGAAAGGCCTATGCAATATCTTTGATGCTAATGATAAACATTCAAGCACAGTGGAGCCTGTCTAAAGAGACCACTGTCATGAATGTTCATCTGTCTTGAGAGACAACTGTCATGAATGTGCATCTTTCTTGAAAGACCACTGTCATGAATGTTCATCTGTCTTGAGAGACCACTGTCAAGAATGTTCATCTGTCTTGAGAGACCACTGTCATGAATGTTCACCTGTCTTGAGAAACCAGTCTTGAAAGATCATGTCTTGAGAGACCATTGTCTTGAAAGATCATCTGTCTTAAGAGACCACTGTCATTAAAGATCACCTGTATTGAGAGACCACTGTCATTAAAGATCACCTGTCTTGAGAGACCACTGTCTTGAAAGATCACCTGTCTTGAGAGACCACTATCTTGAAAGATCACCTGTCTTGAGGGACCATTGTCATTAAAGATCACCTTTCTTGAGAGACCACTGTCATTAAAGATCACCTGTCTTGAGAGACCACTGTCATGAATGTTCATCTGTCTTGAGAGACCACTGTCATGAATGTTCATCTGTCTTGAGAGACCACTGTCATGAATGTTCATGTCTTGAGAGACCACTGTCATGAATGTTCATCTGTCTTGAGAGACCACTGTCATGAATGTTCATCTGTCTTGAGAGACCACTGTCATGAATGTTCATCTTTCTTGAGAGACCACTGTCATTAAAGATCTCCTGTCTTGAGAGACCACTGTCTTGAAAGATATGTGTCTTGAGATACCACTGTCTTGAAAGATCATCTGTCTTGAGAGACCACTGTTGTAAGGGACCTCCGGTCTTGAAAGTCCAGGCTTGCGTCTATCAAGACAAGTTTCACCATACACATTATCATCAAAAGACAAACTGGGTAAGAAATACATACTTTCTAAAGTGAGTTCTGAGTTTTGGTTCTGTTCGAGCACATCCGGTAGGGTTGATGGTAAGTGGCATTTCTATTCGTAACGACCGTGAGAATTTGAATGTGTACTTTGTAAGTAAGTCTGTGCCGGGAAGCTGAAAGCAAAGAACAAAAAGAACATGTAAAATCCGCAATTATTTCCTATAACATGCTACAGGGCTCCAAGTGGCGACCACTTTGTTGTCATGGTGACCAAAAATTGGTATTGGCAACAATATTTTTAGTTATATTTTTAGCTGGTGCATAAATTTTACAGCAGGGGTTTTACTGTTATACTGTCAGTTCGTGATCTTTATTTGACTCATGTTTCACAGTCCCCATTCTACGGTCTCTTAAATAAATGTATAATGTTTTGTTGAGTACATGTATTTAAGACACCCAGATTTTTCTCTTGACGTCTAGATTTTCATCATAGATTTAATTTAAACTACATGTAATTTCATTTCATGAAACAAAATGGGATTGAGCAAAACTTGCTAAAACTTACGAAAGACTTTCCCAGAATCAAAATTTACTGATCTTGAAATAGTTGCTCATCTATCCGTTAGATTTAAAAAGGTTTGCATATAAATGACTTTTGATTGAAAATATTATTCAAGTCAAAATGAAAGAGCTGGTTGGAGCATCAATTATCTGTTACTGAATAGAAACTGAATTGGTAAAATGAAACCCATTCAGGTATCATTTTGTTCAAGCAAAAGATGAGCTGCAAACATAGAAAGGAAACCCAAAATGCAATTTTTGTATGTTTCAAAGAAACAGGACAATACTTACAGATTCAATGACTCTCACAATGGCAGGTTCCGTTAATCCAAACATTTCTTCTCCTGTAATAAAATTTGGGAAAATTTTGACTAGATCCGCATTCCGTCTGAGTCTGTCCAGAGGCTCTAGAACTTTCTTCCACACATCTGTCGGAGATTTGTCCTGTAAAAGTATATCTTCCGCGTTCGGTTCCACGACACGGATGTTGAACACAGGATGGCCATCGCTCTCTGTGATACTGCTGATGTAGCGACAGCGCTTATACAGACGCCGCATACTCCAATACAGGCGACTTGACTTGAAACCAACCTGAAGCAGAGATAGACAAGATGTGTATGTGATGAAATGATACCCCCTAACAGCGTCAAAGAGAGGTACATTGAAACTTGTATATAAGACCACCTTAGAGGATACAAGAAAACCTACCTTATTGGGAGGTGGTTTTTATATGGTTGATTTGTACACAAACAATACTATTGAGGATAACAAAAAGTAGTCATTATTTGTACATAAGATAACATGCAAATCCGATAAACACAAGACCCCTGAAAATTCAGAGGTCAGATAAGGTGCCATGGAGCAGTAGAAAGTTGCCCAGTTGGTTGTATTATTGTTTGACCCTTTCAACACTACAGACTGAAATGGACTGGTCTAATACAATAGAAAAGAGCATACCATTGTAATACTTAGGGTTGACAAGTACTTACAGGATAGATAGAGTCACTGTTATGGAATCTCCCAGTCTGTATTTGGTGAGGCAGAAGCTGTCCAACACTGTGTAACACCAAGGAGCCAATTCTGAGTGTGTGATGACCCTCCTCCTGTCCGTGTACCATGCTACGAAGAAAAACATAGGAATGTAAATTAAACCCATGTTCTAGAATATTTGACAAGTTGTGTTGAAAATACCATTTCTTTGTTCTTTTTTCTTGCTTAACACCACACTCGACAATCTTTCAGTCATATGGTGGCAGCCAGTATTTACTGATGGAGCAGAGAGCACGGTTACAAATGTACTCGGGGAGAGACCACCCGTCATCCGCAGGTAAACTGGCAAATTTTTTCACAGAATCAGTTAGCCAGGCTTGTATCTGCACTGACAAGAGGTGAGAGACTGAGTGGTTTAAAGCGCAATGATCTAACCATTCAGCCACGGAAGCCCCTTCTTTGTTCTTAGCACAAATCAGCCAGACAACAAAAGTTTTTTTTTTGTGTTGATCTTTGACGCTCCAATAATGAATTTTTCACTCGTATGTAGACTTTAACAAATGCCAAAATTCTATGGCACTTTGGGCCACTGAGTGGTGAGGGTTCTTCAACATGCTAACACCTACTTTGACATGAGACTTGTTTTCAATGTCTCATTCAAAGGGAAGAAAAAGTCAACCCCTTCCAACAAATGGACTTGAACCCTTGACCTCATGGGATGAAGGCAAACACGATGACATGGAGCCAGTATAGCTCTCAGATGACAAAAGCAACACTGTTGTCTATCAATTGAGACAAAGACACAAGAAGTTTTTAATTCAACAATTTCAGAAGTTGGTTTCATTGTACAATGTAAGAGATTAGCTGTAAATTCTAAATGTGTAACTTACTCAGCCACTTGCTTGTCCTCGTTTCTGTTAATATACACTCTGCGATACACAGCCAGTGATTCTAACACATTCTCTGCGCCTTGTTTCGGTGCATGGGTCGGACATAAAATTGTCTGTAAAAAGAAAATAAATCTAATGCAGAAACTTATTTCTTCCACTCATATGATAATAACACTTTTAAAACATGCCTTGTGATTTAATGAACCATGGTGACTTAAACAAAAGACAGGAAATTTGACCTATAAAATTCCTGGTCATTAATAGTATTTTAATGAAAATATACAAGAGAATCACCAAGGGTTTGGCAACATAAAACTTAAAAAGATTTTACTTGTCTGAGAATATTCTCAACTCCAGTGAATTTTGAATTTCGATTGGCTGAGAAGCAAAGATAGCATATGGTGGAGTTTAGTAAATTCTTAAGCTTCATAGTGCACTGTCCAGAAATTTGAGATTAGTTTGAAACTGAGAAAACTTTGTCTAACAATTGGTTGCTTGACTGTCAACTAGACGTTACAGACAAAATTTTCAATTCCTGTTATTATATCACAGTAATACGACAAACAAACCTTATCCTGGAACAGCATACAGCCCACTTTCTTGGCACAGCCTAAGTGATAATATTTGGGACATCTCATGTTGAAGCAGCCAACGGTGGCACCTTTTATTTTGCAGTGGGCACATTCTATCGTTTGGCCTCGTGTGAATGCCACATCCACATTCATCAATGCTCCATTCAGAGTCTCATATACTTCCGATGACCACAAAGCGCAGTTCAGGTGAGCCCACTTGTTGATATCCATGTTCAAAAGCCTAAAATGTACATGTTGTTGAATCATTCAAGCATATGTATCTAAAATGTCACAGCATTTTCATTTAGGCCAGAGAACACCCAAACCGGAAATTTAAGAAGTTGATCATTTGCTGGGTCGGTAGTACAGTGGAACAAGTCATGACAGACCACTCCTACCAAGTAAATTTGGTCTTTTGTGTTGTTTTGTTGTTGTTTAACGTCCAACTCAAGAATATTTCACTCATATGGAGACGTAAATTTGGTCTTTCAAGACATGTTTATTGTCTGGGATATCTCTGTTGTTGTTGTATTGTTGTTTAACGTCCCACTCACGTCAGCTGTTCTAATATACATTGGAACTCTCTTAAATTGAACCCTGATTTAATGAATTCCTGCTACAGTGGAAACTGTCTATATCGGACAGTCTTCGGGACAGATGTTTTGTCTGGTTTGGACAGGTGTCCGGTTTTCAGAAATATCGAAATTTTAGGTTTGGAAGAGTAACCTCCCTTTCTAACAATGTTTAATTGATTTTGCCGATGAACTTAAGTTCGTTTTTTAAATTTATGGTAATAATATTTCTTTCTCATTTCGTTTCATAATATAAATTTCATTTACGTATGCCATTCCTGAAAAAAGGTAAATTATTAGATTGGTTTGAAAAGTAGTTTATCAAGTGTCTGGTTTTCTATGGCAAAATTAGCATACAAATGCTATATTGTGGGCAAAAAATCATGTCCGGTGCCCGGAATGAACAGTGTCCGGTTTGAAGGGAGTTTTAATTAAATGAAAGTAATGGGAAAATTACGTTCCACAAGATTTGTCCGATCTGGACAGGATTCCGGTTTGGACAGTGTCCGATTTAGGCAGTTTCCACTGTACTTAGAGTGACCAATTTCCTGACTAAATTACATTCTTACGATTTTAACCCAACTTTTTTGAAAATTCCATTTATTTGAAAGAAAAATTAATTCCCCTCTGATTTCATTACATCCTGTTTCGACTGAAGATACAATAAATAACTGCGAAAAAAAATTTCAACTTAAAATTGCTATGGTTACCTTCCAGTTCCATCAGTCTCACCATCTCCGACTGTCTGACAAAAAGCACATTTCCTCGTCTCTTCCATCTGAGGCTGGGGAACAATTATTGTCCCGAGGGCCTTCCATAGCTGAAATAAACAGTCAGAGTAATCCATAGGGCATTTCTGAGATCTGTAACAGTTCCGCAATTACAATGCACCTGATCATGTGCCTGCCAAAAATTCTAGGCACTTTCTTCTTGGCAGCAAATTCGAAATGAATCTTAGTAAGGGGGGATACGTAAAATTATAATTCAAAGTAAGCACTGGTACGTGGTGCTAGGCTACAAATCAGATTCAAGGACGAGAAAATATGCCATCAGAGTATTTCTTATTGATAATATCGAATAACACGTTCGTACTCATCTGGTCATTTTCCTGCACCTCAGTGCACCTTTGATTTTACTATCTATTTTGGAATCTCCCTCTTCTGACTCTAAATTAATATCTGAAGCAGCCTCTGTAAGTCTAAATAAGTCTGTTTTATTGAAAGGAGGAGTTTGGATGCCTCGTTCAATTAAAAAGTCCTGTAATTCGTCAACCGTTTTTAAAGTGAGAGCTTGATTCACCATATTGTCCAAAAGTGCCTAGAATTTTGTCACGTGGTGATGAAAGTCACATGATCGATAAAGGGCCATAATGTTATCTCAGAAATGACATACTGCTCAAGTAAATCATTAGGCTAAGTCAGAAGA
>JACSZP010024920.1:0-16373 GCA_016161895.1 Pinna nobilis
TTGAGGGTGAGAGAAAAAGAATCAACCACCATTTTGTACAGGAACAGATCATTCTTACCCTCATGTCAAAGATTTGCAACATCTTTGACACTCGGGTGAGATTTCTTTGTCTCGTACAAAGTGGTGATAGATTCTATTTGTCTTATACTATGTTTAACTTTCCAGTCAAGAGTAATCTGTTCATATGCAGACACCATTGAAAACCAGTGTTATCGAGTAACATTTCCCCGGGGTCTTTTTTGCCTAAGGAAGATTACCTCTAGGGTATTACCCCCCCCCCCCAAAAAAAAAACACTCTTGAGTAGTCTTTCCAAATGTAGAAAATTTCCTTCCCCCCCCCCCCGNNCCCCCCCCCCCCCCCCCCGGGCGATGATCTACCCTAGGGTTTTTTTTCTTACTTTGGGACATTTTAGTACATTGCATTTGTTTCTTAATAAGGTTTGGTGAAAATTTGAATAGCGGTGGTAACGAAGAAGTATACAATAGAAAAATTCATCAAATGGACAGAAAGACGAATGAAAGAAATATGACATTACTTTGTCCCCTTTATGCTATATTCATTACATGCATATATACATTATGAGTGGCCAGTAATAACCATCAAACTGTTTAATAACCAATACTGACCATTATACAGACGAGTTCCCTAAACGGAACTCAGTACTGGCATCGAGTGGCCACTCACCAGAATTATGGTGGCACTGGTCACTCATCTAAAAAAAATGGTCAGTACTTGTAATCAAATATAATGATCAGCACTGGTCACTTGCCTGTGTAATGGTCAGTATCAGTAACTCGCTTTTATAAGGTTCAGTACTAGTCACTCAGAACCAACTTCAGGCTCCCGGTTCTAAGATAATTTATTCTTTTTTTTCAGATTTTGCGGATCCTTTTGAAGCAAAAGATGACAGAGCTTTATTCCGTTATCATTTTGGTGTCTATGCTCTTTTTACTTTTCTTTACCATTATAAATCTCGCAGCTATTCGGAATCTCAACGAAAACCTGAAAGCCAGGCAAGAGTTTGCATCGGTTGAAAACAGAAAAAGTATCTTTAGTAACCAAAGACAAAACAAAACTTTCATCATAAAAACCAAGTACCCGTTGACCGTCAGTAGTCCGTACAAAATTGAGAACAAGGGCGCATGTAGACACAGCGGAAGGATTTCCTGTCTCGTCATAGTGCACACAGTACCGTCACATACTTGGCGTAGGAATGAGATGCGACGCACGTGGTTAAACAGAACGCACTACAGTCCCGAAAATATTGTAGTTATATTTCTCTTAGGAACGACAGATGACGCGACACAAGAAGCTATACACAACGAAAGTTTGGCGCATGGAGACATTGTCCAGGGCCATTTTGTCGATTCTTATCAAAACCTTACACATAAAGGCGTCATGGGTTACAGGTGGATAACAGAAAACTGTAGAAAAGCAGAGATTGTTGTTAAAATCGACGATGACGCATTTATAAACTTTTTCAAATTTTTCGAGGAATTCAAATACGTGAAACAGAGAGAAAAATTCATATTTTGTAACGCCATTAATGCCAATAGTATGTTGATCATTCGTGACCATATGTCTAGTAAGGATCTGTTTAAGGATCGGAATGCATATCCTCACCCTTACTGTACTGGATTTGCTGTGTTTCTTTCAACCGACTTGATTCCGTTACTTTATAGAGCTGCTATCGGGACTCCCTCTTTCTGGGTGGATGATGTTTACTTATTTGGCATTTTGCCATCAAAAGTAAACAATTTGACCCGAGAAACGTTTGGTAAGCATTTTTCCTTTCAACATCCCGAAGCCTTAAAGTGTTATAAAGAAAAACACAAAAACTGTGAGCTTCTTGTCATGCCTGCGAGAGACAAAGAAATCGACATCATGTGGAAAGCAGTTACGTCCGATCGTAAGCAGAGTAAATACGGGAATTATTATCTAGCTTGAATAAGATCGACCTCATTCAATGTTTCCGTTTCTCGTGGAGAAAGGGGCTACAAAATCACATGTTGTCAGACTTTTTAGGTAGCAATTTATAAACAAATAAAAGCAACATCTAGGAGTCACCAATATACTGACATATTCAATTGGCCCCGGTCTTTATGCGCGGACATCCAAATTTTGGGAGAATGTCATTTCACTGGTCATAAAAGTTCACGAAAAGTGCTGATGCAATGTTACTTTAAGTGCCCTATATGTGAAGAAATATATAATGTGCTAAAAAGTTTTTCAGTTTATATGGTTGTTATAGAGAGATACATGGTAAATTTTATATCAAATATCAAAGCAGTCCAAAGACCCAAGTCCGAAGCGTGATATGATATGGAATTTACTATGTTATATGTTTATCATCTGCAAACAGTACATTCTGTAAGCTATGTCTATCGATGACTAAAAAGTTAAATTGTGCATTTCTGAAGTGAATTTGCTCTTCAAAAAATAATCATTTTTTACGACCTTGACTGAGTGAAAAAAAAATGTTTGCATGTACGCATACAATTATGTTATGCATAACTCTATGTGTAGTCTCGATGTGTTCCGTTTTATACTAGGAGTTGAATTCTGAATTGCTTGATATGGATTTTTTGCACGGCCGGTCTGATACTGATTCGACTTTCTGACATCGCTTAGTTAATTTGCCATTTAATAACCGTGCAAAACTTACGTATCAAGTTATACATATACGATAAAGATGTGTATCCATAGTGCTTAAATGATGCCCAGAGAAGAGTGTTCCAATACGTCGGTTTTGAGATACTCTCCCTTTGTAGAACTCTTCAGCGTGAAGACACGATTAGCTTGCGAAGTGTACAGGACAACGCGTATACCTGCACTTTGCACCACACTATTTATTTTGCCTATATGTTCTTACTAAAATTACTCACCTTTGATCTGGCCCTGCTCCCTTAACGTAAACTTATCAGAGGTTTTACTTTCATACCATGTAGTACTATTCTTCATTAACATTTTCACACCAAAAAAATACCTACCCATCCAGCAAAGCGTGAGAGTTAGTTTACATTGAAGTCAACCACGTGCTAAATTAGCCGGTCAAAAGCCAAATCACCCCTATCTTCAACAACAATTCAAACAAATTCTTAAAGCTCATTTTAATTTTTTTACTTACATAATTTCAAACCTTATACTTGAATTTACACCTCACAAAAATTGCAGAACTTCGACGTGAACCTCACCGGAAATAGAGTGTTGCAACCTGTATATCAGTACTGTTATCAAGATATACCTCATTTAGATGTTATCAAAAGAATATCCCTTGGTATCTTCACCTAAAAATACATCGAGTTTCATTTTTCCACCTCGAAATAAATGCTATATGGTTGTGGTACGGATGCACCACTTGCTTACTTTGGAAAACAGTCCCACCTTTGATACTAAGCGTCTGATCGCGCCTCCAAGAACAAAAGAATTACAATCTCAAAACTCTCGTAGTTCTGTTAAAGAGTAGGCATAGTGTTTGTAAGTAATAAATATTCGATCACTTTACAATACTGTTTTCATTAGCATCTGAAAAACTTTTATTCAAAGTTATATTTTTCAAATCATACGACCTTTTAAATCAAGATAAAATATTTTGACTCAAAGGACTTTAAGATGAGTTTGACAATATCATGATTATTTTGGGGAGTAGACGTTTGAGGAATAAACCCCCAAGACATTGATATACGTTCTTTTAAAAGCACAATTTCTTTCCCTAAATAAGTAAAAACAAACAAGATAATTTATTTTTTAAGTATTACATGTACCAATTCTAGTTTTGAAATCAAACAAAAAGATATAAAGAGGAACAAAAATAACTTTTTAAGAAAATGAAATTAAGAATATAATAAAGACTATTGTAATTGAATATAATTTGAAAGTACTGGCATATTTTTTTCTGTGAACTGTTATATTGGCAAGTTAGGGACTTTCTCTCATTGTTCATGCTATAGGTATTTTTTTTCTTTTTTAAAAAATCATCTATCTAGTGCACCAAAATGCATACTCAAAGTTTTATTTTGCAATATCGTCTGTTCCAACGCCTTAATTATAAATTTCTGTAATAGATTTAAGAAAATGTATGCTGCCTATCCATCACCTAAATCGAATCCTTTGGCCCGATCATACTTTTATCAGCCTTTTGCGTAAATGAGCACGATTTAATTATTTCGGAACCAATACTTTCATATCCACTCTCGTGGTATCCCCTTTTAACAATTATCATTAACAGAGTTCAGACGCCTCGCCGCGTATGAATATTGAAAACTTCCTGTCGGAGAATCGGAACTATTTAATTGAGTATAACACTTTGGAAGCAGCTAAGATTTCTCATCGAACAATTTCAGAGCAAAGTCAAACAAAGATTTGCTATCTATTTCTCAATTATTTCATCTAAATTTGACTGTGGACTCGCGGCGGGTATGACCGGCCGGCAGGGGAAGACTGGTCCCACTTCTGCATTGTCAGAGGTCCGGGTCTGTCCAATATTCACCTAATTTGTATGTTGTCTCCTGATTCTGAAGGCAGTTGATACCTCGGCTTCCGTGATATTTTCATATTTATACAAAATTGATCATAACGTTTTATGTTTGTTGTTTAACGTCCCGCTAAAGAATATTTCACTCATATGGAGACGTCACTGTGTGCCGGTGAAGGGCGGCAAATTTTGTCTGTGCTCGGCACTGCTGGTCATAGAGTATGGAGGATTCTTTGACGTGCCAATACCTACTGTGACAAGGGACCTCAGTTTCTACCGTCTCATCCGAAAGATAGGGATGGCCAACCGCGGAGTGGCGCTGCGCGGACTCGAACCTGGACCCTTCGATTCGAAGTCTAACACGCTTACGACTCGGCCAGTGAGGCCCCATAGAATTTATCATAAAACATAATCAAACGATTGTTTTTGAATAGTTTTTTATTTCATAATCTCACCTCTTCAGCCATTTCCGGATAGAAAATCTGAAAGTAAGCAAGTAGAAAGACTCATTTATATGTAAGGCGGAAATCTCGAAAATTATTGAGTTCGAATTTTCGATGCGAAAAGTCGCCAATTATCAAGTTTTCGACTTTTCGCCTCGCCATGCGAGCATTCGATAATTCGGGGAATAAAGTCGAAATGAGACAAATCAGCCATCATACATAGATCAATTCATTTCTTTCTACTTCGTAATATTCAAAATGTGTGCTTGAAGTGAGCCAAATCCCTGGATTTCATGATCGAGTGATAGGCTTCAGATCACCAGGATGAGGGTACAATCCTCAGCGGAGGTAAGTTGCAATTCCTGTGCTTCGGTAGTTAACATCAAGGTCCTTAGCAACAGTTGGTATTGACACATTAAATTCTATCGTGTTCGATGACCTGCAGTGTCATATATATGCCCCCCCCCCCCCCAAATAAAAAAGAAACATATATATCATCGGCACTCGATTCCCTCTCCATGTGAGTGCAAAAATCGTAAACAGGGCATTGAAAAAAAAACGAAAAAGGAAAAAAATGCAGAAGTTTAGTTATTTCAAAGTAAATAATACGTTTGATTGCGGTATGACCATTATCAAACTTAAAAAAAGAAAAGAAAATCAAGGTTAAATAATGACTTTTTCTGACAAGCACGTGACCTTTACGCTTAACATTTGGCTATGAATTTCAGTTTCATTGTCAAATTTGCGAATCGATTAAGGTTTCTAAAACTGATATATTGACTATGCATATTTAGGAAATTGATATGGATATAGTGGTAGAAGCATTAACGAAAAATTCGAACATCCAAGTCATAATTACTATGACATGTTGAGGAATCATAAAGGCTGCAAATTCATATAGCATGGAAGCAGGTGTCTGGAAGGAGTCAGTGTCCCCTGTTAGCACGCCATAACCGTCGCAAATATTCCATTATGAATAGTCAATAGCTACATGTAGAATTAGTATTGTAAATTGAAAAAAAAATTAGTTGAGGTAGGCGGCTTTTAGTAATAACGGAATACATTGCAAAATGAGAACACTATAACTTACGGTGTAAGTCCAGAAACAAACATCTCTTGCCAGTGTAGTGTGATGGACACCTAGGGTATTGAGCAAAAATTAGAAACGTTTCACAAGTGTTTGTTTGCAATAAACATATGGTATAATGAATGTTTTATCCTTGTGTGAGGGATGCGTGATGCTTTTACTGTAAATCCAGAAAATTTCGCGGAACTTTATTTTGGCGAATGGTTAGCTATGCAATTATTCGCGACACTATATTTTCGTGCCCGTGTATGATGAGTATGATAGTTTATGTTGTATGGTGCATGTTAATTTCAGAATAGTATTCTAAGCGAGAACTTTATTTTCGCGAGTAAGAGCTCTCGCGTAATTACGCGAAAATAAAGTTCTCGCGAATAAAACTGGATTTACAGTAATCGGGCAGCGATGAATCTGAAACTTTTGAATACCTTTTCTGGACATGGGATCTCGGCTTTTACTTTTCATTCCAAAGACAAGACAGAAGATTGAATTTTTTGTCTAGAAACAAACTCAGCCACGGAACATTGGCAGAGCTCTGGAGACTTGTATGAAGAACATAAACAACAGTGAACAGAACGGCGGTCAGTCAATGAATTGAATGCATAATGACGAGCGTGGTTTGACGTTTCCGCTTCTCGATATGCAGAGGCATTCGTCTTATGAGGAATAAAAGCAAGAATACAAAGGGATATTTAAAAAAAAAAAATCCCGGTGCAATGTGATGCTGTAAGCTTGAAATCAAATCGACTCAACATTAAAAATAAATTCAAGATGAGACCAGATGCCCAGAAGAAGTATGTTCCCTATCAATCATTATACTAGTAACACTTAGGTATACTTCTAATCTATATTCTTCTTGTCATTTAATAATCGCTGTGGCTGGACCCTTTATGGGCCTCATATCGTGTCGTTGTTGCCATTGATGTCCTTGTTGCATTTTGCACCTGTAAACGGATATTTATATGAGACATAATTATAAATGTCACCTTTCTGATTTATTAACTTGGGGTTTTTTTTCACTGTTTTTACCGAAAGGCAACATAAACAGTCTGTGGTAAAACTTACTGGAAATCACAATTCACTGCAACCACTCTATAGGGGTTAGAATTTCTAGCATAAAGTTTATCACATACTTGTTAAAAATCTATCAGGAATAATACCTACTGGCAGCTAACCGTTCTAGCATTGATGAAAAGAACAAAACAGCGGCCACCATTCAGACACGCTGCCTTCTTTTCTTCCATAGGAGTACATGGTAGCCTATGGTTCTGTGTGCTCTTCGACGATAGGGCCTCAGACGTGGTTGGAATATTTCTGGGAGTAGTACTCTTGGTTGATACAACTGAAGCTGCTGGAATGTCTACTGAAGTGGTCGGCTTGTTTACAGGTGTATTTGTAATGGAATTCACATTTATTGCTTTGATTGACTGTGCTGAAATGAATATTTGAAAGCTCAAGTTATAATCTCGAAAATGTGTGACACGACGGGTGCCGCGCGTGGAGCAGGAGTTGCCTACCCTTCCGGAGCACCTGAACTCATCTCCGGTTTTTAGTGGGGTTCGTGTTACACTATTTTAATTATAAGTGTATTCGAGTATTTCTGTTTGTAATTTGGTCTCCGTTTTGTTTTGGCCACGATTTTGTCTGTCGTTGAATTATTCTATTTGGAATGCCCCTTGTATCTTCTATTTCACGCTTTCTATTATACATATACGAAGAAAGTGCGAAATGTTTATTAAAAATCTAAGCAAAATCAGTGTGTCGTTGCTCAGTTTGCTGTTGTTGCTGTTATGATGCTGTTGTTGTTTAACGTCACAATAATTCATATTTCACACATATGGGACGTAAGCGAATGCCATTGACGGACTTCACAGATCGTAGTCCATGATAGGACATTAGGACTTTTGAGCAGTAAAGGAGCATTTACTTTATAGGACCACCTTTGCCCTTATCGCTTATATAGCTTATGTAAACCAAAGACTGAAGATGCAGACTTAGATTTTAAAGACGTGTGAACTAGTGTGATTCTTGGATAAATAAAATTTCGATTCAAATAAAAAAGTTTGCAAATCCTATCAGATAAGGAGATAAGGCTTGCATGGAAGTACTGAAAGTAATGCATATAGTTATAGAAATATTGTAAAAAAAAAAAAGAGAATGGAATGCTGCAATACACTGATTTTAGAATCTAATCATAGTTCTAATAGTTCGAGTCCCTTAAACAACTAGAAGCTGAGTCAATATATAGTATTTGTTAAATATACGCCATGCATTTCAATTGTGAAAGTAAAACAAAAAGCGGAAGATAGGGGAAGAGGAGAAAGAAGCCACGGAAAGTATTACATGTATTTGTTTGGCATGCATTAATATGCCAAAAGTTCTGGTTTTATATGTCAGGGGTTGTATGCAATACTGAGATTCTTCGATTTCAAAATTTAAAGGAAAAAATTGATTTCCCGTTCAATACGTAGGACAGTTTTCCTTACTTTCAATTCCTCCAAAGGGATCTATAAACTGACACCTTCTCCCCGTGTAAAGCCTGGGACATCTACCAAAACAAAATAAGCAAAACAATGATGGTAGCAAGTCGAGTATAGCTTTCGTTGAGTAGTATTTGATCTTAATGCAAAAAGTTGGGGTATTACACGACGGTTAACAATTTCAATTTTAAGAAAAGTTTCGGATTAGAATTTGTATTTCCAGCGTTTTGTTCGTAAGAACAGTGCAATTAAGTATCGAGTAAAATCTTATGTTGGAAATTTCATGTGCAAAATGTATATATACTGGACAGGTATTATTTATCATTTAAAGAAACATTTCGGTCTAACATGATGAAATTAAATCACAGCGTTGTTTACGTAGCTCTGAACGACATTATGAGTTGAAGGAGTTCTCACAGGTACAAATATGAGATTTGAACGACACTTTTATTGCATACCCGGTAGTGTGAACGCTGTTATCAAGGCGTATATTATTTGTAGCGCATTAGCGCTCCAAAATGAAAATGTATACGTGCCTTTACAACACTGTTCATACTACCGTGTACGTAGTAAAATCCCCATGTTCACACATATCACTAACCGATTTCTTTTGGCATGCCATTATTCAATATATAGAATGTATGTGTGTTGTTCAAATGGTTACAACGTAAATGACACCCAACATGTGACCCGCCATTAGATTTTATGTCCAAATGAGGCTCTCCGAAATGTTTAGATAAATGACGCCAACATGATATAAAACCTGAAGACCACACTTTATCACTTTGGCATCCCCCACCTAGAAATGGTAGTACACTCTGTTTAGAGTAGAAAAGCAAAACTTCAGTTTTGTGTTTAGGAGGGTCATGGCTTGTCAAAAATCTCAGTTTGGCCCAAGTACCTCATTTTGGCCAAAATTCTCATTGCTGGCCATAATGAACAATGAGTATTCTACAGTCACAATTCCGGCGATGCATCAAACCACAGGTCCTTTTTAAATTGCGTACATGCTAGTTTGAACGTAGTCAAAGTCTACAGGAAGACAAGATGTATATAATGGAACCAGGATACATGTACATGTATATTGGAACCAAAGGGGAATTGATTTTTCTCTCAAATAAATAGGGTTTTCATAATAACTTGGTTTAAATAGTAACAGAGTTATCTAGCTGGGAAATTAAAATCACTTCAAATTTTAAAGTGGGTTTTCAATATATCAGGGCTCAAAGTAGATGCCACTATGTTTCATATTTTAAGCGTACTGTATAACCTTCCTTGCTTTTCTAAATAGATGTTACACGAACCTATTAGGAAAAATACCTACTGACAGCTAACCGTTCTAGCACTGATGAAAAGAACAAAACAACGGCCACCATTCAGACACGCTGCCTTCCTTTCTTCCACAGGAGTACATGGCAGCCTATGCCTCTGTGTGCTCATCGACGATACGGCCTCATAAGTGGTTGGTTCATATCCAGGAGTAGTACTATTGGTTGATACAATTGAAGTTGATGCGATGTTTACGATAGTATCAGAGGTGTTCGTGCCCTTTGTAGAATTTATATCAATTGCTTTGGTTGACTGTGCTAAACAAAGATTAAGATTAATTTATCTAATGACAAAAATAGATAAATGCATGGATATTTACAAAGTTACATTGCCTTCGTTGCCTTTTTTGCTGTTATTGTATTCTTGTATTACGTTCCATTCCAGAAATTCCTATTCACTTGGGGACGCCATTAGGGAAAACCAGTGCGCAGAATATCACGGGGCGAAAAAAACCTATATACAGTGTAATGGGGATATCTTTCAGATCCAATTTCAACATATAATAGACGTCATAAAGCGGAGGACGTTTGCTTATTGAATGATATTTCATTTGGGAGAATTAACCAGGACTGGACACGAACACCCACAACTACCCGATATTTTATGCTATGAATTTTTAATGTGCATGTTTTGTTTAAGGTGCTTACATTCTTCGATTTAAAAATTCAAAGAAAATCATTTTATTAGAGAACTATATTCTTACTATCAATTCCTCCAAACGGATCCAAAAACTGGCACCTGCTTCCCGTGTATAAACTGGGGCACCTGCCAAACAAAACAACGAGTTACAACACAAGGTATGATTCGCACTCGATAAGATATCGCGATTTTCTTTGCCATTCTAAATTTGTGTTTCTTTTTTTACTTATCGATTGGGAAAAACGGTAAGCTGCAAACCTCCCTTCATGATAAGCGTGGCGATTTCAATTTCAATATAACGAAATTTCCGCTCCTGAGTAGCAATATCTCGTCCTCTCCTGCCTATGGCGTCTTCATTTCACAACTTATACATTATACCAGGGCATGTTCTTCTTATGAATGTTTTATTCGGAGAGCTAGACGACTAGCAAATAAACTACTCGAACAGGAATACGTTGTTGAACGATTGATTACGTTACCACGGAAGTTTTATGGTCGATAGGGTGAATCCCTTAAACAATGCGAGGTTCAAATTTCTAAGATGCCGGATGATGTTCTTAAGCATGACAATTTACATCGACTATATTTGGCTAGTTAGATCAAGAGCAATCGACCTTTACAACCGTAATCGTCCTTTTACCGAACTTGTAGAGTTTCCATGGAATATTTAAGACAGGTGTGTCAAGCCAACAGGGGACGCTGACCCTTCCGGACACCTGGTCCCGTTCGGGATTTGCATTTGTTTTTCTCGCTGAGACCGTCATTATCCTGAGCTTGTCATACTTTTAACTTTGCTTTTCGAGTGTCCCTCGGGACCTCTTCAATTTTATCACTACTGCGAGAGGTCACAATACGTCTCGACGTTTAAGATTATCAAATTTCTTAGTACATATGTATGTCGGAAATGTCTCTGTAATATCTATGGAAGAGTGTAACATTTTACGGGTCTTCTATTTATACATGAACTTACGAGCAGTGTAAACTGAACCCGTCTATGTAGAGCTTGAAACATTTCCCGCCATTCAGACATCCGATTCTACTTTTCTCGGGGTCGCTACATTCCTTTTTGTGATTGTCTAGAAATACAGAAAAGCAGAAAATAGTATACCACTAATAGTTTTAAATCATCTCTGGGAACATAATAAAACATTATTTTAACCGAAAGGATCATTACTCTAAATGGCAATCGTTGGAATGGTATATTTAATTGGGAACAACATAAAAACAAGAATAAAGACAGACGGGTTTGCTGACGTAAACGTCGAGGTGGTGGTCGAGCAAGAGTATCTTTTGAGTGAGTTTATTTAGGTGGTTGTGATTGGTTGATTGTATTGCTGTTAAACGTCCCATCCAAGAATCTTTCACTTATATGGACACGTCACAGGGAGGACAGGGAGGGTTCTTTAACGTGTCAAAACCTACTGTGACAATGAACTTTGATTTTTACTGTCTCATCTGAAAGAAAGGGACAGCCAACAGCGACGTGGCTAGGGCTCGAACTCCGGACCTCACGATCAGAAGTCGAACTCGCTTACCACTAGGTCACGACGAGGTGATTAGACTGTACCAAATCAGCTCCAACACCAGTGAAACAATTAAATGTCAAAGGCTTTCTCTGTACTCGAGAACTGTTAGCATATATGTAAGTATACATTCAAACGACCACTTCCGGAAGTTAACGATCCAACGACCACTATCGAACATATACGATCCAACGACCACTTCCGGAAGTTCACAATCCAACGACCACTATCGAACAATCGATATATTCAACATTTCAATTAGTGAAACCATGTAATCGAAAACAAGGGATTTAACAATAACAACAAATACATTAAGGAAATATGGACATAAATTTCGACAGGATTTCTGATAGGCTTGTTAGAACAATTTGTAAGTAGGCCTAAGCATTTTTCCTCTGTAAATAAAATGTTCTTATGAAAAAAATGGTCTGTGGTCTGGCACACCATATCGTCTATAATATGTAAACAAATTTGCAAGCAGTAAAGGGACGTGATCATAAAAAAAAACCAGAAAGGTGACCATAGTAAAAGTAATCCTCAACCCTGACTTCTTTATCTGTATTATGATCTCTTTTGTAAGGAGCAGCATTCTCCTAAGACCTCCGTGGCCGTATGGTTAGAGCATTTCGCCCTTAAACCACTCAGTCTCTCACCTCTTGTACGCGCGGGTTCGAAGCTCGCTTGAACCTAAATTAATTTTGTGAGAAAATTTGCCAGTTAGCAAACGGAGGCCCGGTGGTCCCTCCCCAAGTACATTTGTAACAGGCTTTCTCCTCCACCAATAAAAACTGTCCGCCACCTTATAACTAAAAAAATGTGTCGAGTGTGGAGTAAGGAAAGAAAAAAAAACCACCAAACAAACAAAACAAATCATCATCGTTATTTCATCATCATATTCATCATTATAACTATATTTTTAAATGCAAAAGCTACTACTGTAAATCCAGAAAATTTCGCGATATTTTATTTTAGCGTATCGGTATTTATGCATTAATTCGCGACACATCATTTTCGCCCGTGTGCATTTCAGCTATAGTAGTTTATGTTGTATGGTCCATGTTATTTTCAGGTCAGTATATTNNGTAATTTCGCGAAAATAAAAATCTCGCGAATAAAACCGGATTTACAGTACTATGATTATTTTATCATAGTACCTATTTTCACAGAAATCATCATTACAATACATGATGTTATCTTCTGAACAACTGTTGGTTGCCGTTGTTGCTATGTACATCTGTGTTCATTTCAAAGTCCCAGTCGAGAACTTCCACATATTTTGAGATGTCCACAAAATGTCAGTGAATGGGTCTCAAAGTTTGGCCATACTCAGCACTTGCAGACATTAAACAGGCAAGGATGTACTTGATGACGTCACTATATCGTATTTAGAATGAAGATAACATTACGAGAGAGAGAGAGAGAGAGAGAGAGAGAGAGAGAGAGAGAGAGGTGGAAAGACGGAGACAGAAAGTGGAAAAGGTAGATAGTGCAGGGCTCATCTTATATTTTACCAATTTAGTCATTGATTAATATTTTAAAATGCTGCCTAGAAAAAACGGTATAATATTATACATAATGTTCAAATGTGTCCTATTAAAGCTTTTGTTGTGATTAACATTCCAATGGAATTCTATTTTCAGAACAACGATAATATTAAACTCACCTGTTCTTACTGTGCTTAATCTAACCACTACAATTAGAGTCAAAATTACCACACTGGACAACATATGGAGATGTTCGTATGTAGTTCTAGACCATAGGGCCTACTTGTTTTTCACTTTGCAGAAATAGCCCTGTGAGATAAGAAGTTTAACAATGACGGGAAGTACCAAATTCTACGCAATGAAGTAACACACGGCATGAGGATTCATGAATATTCATAAAAATAGGCGTTTGATTGACAAGTGTCTCTAAACCCATGCATTGAAGATACGGCATGGGTGGATCTAGAGGACCCCACCCCCCCCNNGGCCCCCCCCCCCCCCCCCCCCCCCTTTGGCTATCAGAAATTTGGAGATTTTGTTTTCTTTGAGAGAGAGAGAGAGAGTATCATTTTTACAGCTTTACAACGATTCTGACTTAAAATGTATAGAACGTTTCCTGCCAGAACTGAAAATTCCAATTTTGACCAATATTACTTAATTCCTATCATTCCTATCAGGTGTTGCATAATCAACACGCTTTAAACTTGAAAAATACGACGTATAGATAAGCATGTTAGGTCATTGTTACAGTTCTAATCTCGCAGGCCTATTTCGTTCAATCGTAATACATGTACATGTATTTGTACCTACGACTACTTCTTCAACTCATAAATTCGTTACGAGCTACGTAAACAAATCTATAGTTTAATTTCGTCATGTAAGATCAAAATATCATTTTAAAGAATAAATGATACCTTACCAATATGTAGCCTATAGTTTGTCTATTAATCAATTCGTCAGACTGAAGTAATGCAAGAATTAGAAAGGTTGCACAAAGAATATTGTTTGGTTCCAGCTAACAAAGCTGGTAACAACATTGTCGTTGTTTGTAAGGCGTATTATTAAAACTACATTCTCAACGAACTTGACATAACTTCCACATTAGGCAATGGTACGTATAGGCCAACTGATCTCTCTCACTCATCAACAGATTAGAGTAATTAGCTGGTAAATATCGGAACAGGTTTCTACACTCGACGAAGCATAAGAAACTCGTAAGTTAACCTCCTTGCAGTTTTTTTTTTTTTGCGGAGCCCAATTTGCACCTTTCTTACAATACGTATTTTCATCAACCAAACACAACTGACCGGCGGAAATATCAATGACGTCACAATGCATATAAAATGTTGTTTTTTTTTTCAAGTTTTAACCGAGAGCTTTCGACTTCAACAATGTTTCAAGGGTAAACAGAATTGAAAACATATGAGAAACTCAACGAAGATTTAAGAGATAAGATTTGATAAAATTAAGCCCAAAGTAAATACCGAGCAATGAAAAACATTCATGTACCACGTGATTACTAGTACTTACACGTTTGTGCGGAACTAGTATCTACAATGGTGATGAATGTACATCTACGTTATATCCCCGCAGAAATGACGTTACCGCGGGATCGCGTCTTCAAGTGTCATTCCATCACTAATAGAAACAATAGTCCCACAAACTGCTATCGGGCGTCACATGCTTCATGAATGTTTTCCATTTTGCTTCAACGTCAAGTAAGATGCCTCCGGCCTCTCTGTGTTTCATATTAGTTGTAAACACAAAAATAAATGGTTTAATCCCGATTGTCCCACATTTGTGAATTTTCATACCCCGATTGCCCGACTGTTAAATGTCGATCGCAATATTTATATAAATCTCCCTCTGCTGACCTTTTCGCTTTCACGTCAAGTAAGATGCATCGGGCAACTCTCTGCGTCTCATATTAGTTGTAAATACAAAAATAAAATTCAATCGCTATAATTAAATTATTCTCCCTCTGCTGACCTTGACATCTGAATGATAATGAATATTTATACATAGAAAACAACTCCAATAGCTTTAGTAGGAATTCTGATAAAGGCGCCATGAAGAAAAGCGTCAACTTGGCATATATCGTGAAAAAAGCTATTTATACTGATTCGGCGTGGAAATAAGGACGACTTATGATGTATAAAGCAAAGTTTCATATAGCTGACAGATAGTATATCATTGCGCCGAAAAGCTGCGATAAAGAAGTGGTAGAGTTTCACCTAAGAAGTTAATTTGATCTTCGTGCAATACAGCCTGGAAAATCGAACTCTAGTTCCAAATGTAAATGCTCAACAACTTTCTTCTGTATCCCTATATCACAAAAAGACTGAAAGATTCCCAAGTAAGGCATATATTGGTAATTTAAATCCACAAGCATTTCGCAAAATATAATATCAATTAGTTGTTTATCATTTATATGTAAGAGTGTGTTTTCGCCAGTGTACATGTACGGAAGTTATCTATGCTGTACAGTACATGTAAACGGTCTGTTTGAATACTAAGAAAGAACATCATTTTTTAAATGTACATCGTAGATAATGTACAATATTGCGTGAAAATATTATCACAAATGAAACAGACTTGTAGTATAACAATTAAACAATATGCTACAGTAATAAACTGCAAAATGAGAAACTGCTTTTTATTCCAACACAATACATACGTAATAAGATTTAAAATCTATAGATACATCTTCAAACGCCTACATGACAGAAGCACTAATTGTCAAATGTTACGACCATCCCTTCACGTGTGCAAATCATCCATCGGATTTGGTATGGTATAATATTGTTGTTTAACGTCCCACTCAAGAATTTTTCACTCATATGGAGACGTCATCTTGTGCCGGTGAAGGGCTACCAATTTTGCCTATGCTCGGCACTGCTGGTCGTAGAGCAGGGA